>CM040121.1:267862993-268155417 GCA_022559845.1 Amorphophallus konjac
TGCGTTGGCATTTTCTTCTTGCCAATGAATGAGCCTTACCTTCCAGCGCAAGGCTTCGTGCCCTAGCCGACACTTGCGTATCACTCGCTCGTCAAAAAAAAAAGAAAAGAAAATGGGGTTAAAAATAGAGATACCCCGCCGGACTTGCCCCTACTCAGGGGCAAGGGCAAAAATGGCAACAACCCAGCCGTGGCGAAAACCCGAAAGGGCACTACGGGCAAAATCGGGTATCCCGCCACGTGAAAACCTGGGAGGGCGCGTGGACAAAAGCAAGAGGGGGCCGGTGCCGGCGAAAACCCGAAAGGGCGCTTGTACCGGTAATGTGGTTCAAAAAAAAAGAGAAAAGAAAAGAGACAAAGAGATCAACAAACCAGGTCAGCTCCCGACACCCTGCCGGCACTGGCAAAGAGACAAAGAGACCAACAAAACAGGTCAGCTCCCGACACCCTGTCGGCACTGGCGAAGAGACAAAGAGATCAACAAACCAGGTCAGCTCCCGACACCCTGTCGGCACTGACGAAGAGACAAAGAGATCAACAAACTAGGTCAGCTCCCGGCACCCTGTCGGCACTGACGAAGAGACAAAGAAATCAACCAGGTCAGCTCCTAGTACCCTATCGGCACTGGCGAAGAGACAAAGAGACCAACAAACCAGGTCAGCTCCCGACACCCTGTCGGCACTGGCGAAGAGACAAAGAGACCAACAAACCAGATCAGCTCCCGACACCCTGTCGGCATTGGCGAAGAGACAAAGAGATCAACAAACCAGGTCAGCTCCCGACACCCTGTCGGCACTGACAAAGAGACAAAGAGATCAACAAACCAGGTCAGCTCCCGGCACCCTGTCGGCACTGACGAAGAGACAAATAGATCAACAAACCAGGTCAGCTCCCGGCACCCTGTCGGCACTGACGAAGAGATAAAGAAATCAACAAACCAGGTCAGCTCCCGGCACCCTGTCGGCACTGGCGAAGAGACAAAGAGACCAACAAACCAGGTCAGCTCCTGACACCCTGTCGACACTGGCGAAGAGACAAAGTGATCAACAAATCAGGTCAGCTCCCGACACCCTGTCGGCACTGACGAAGAGACAAAGAGACCAACAAACCATGTCAGCTCCCGGCACCCTGTCGGCACTGACGAAGAGACCAAGAGACAACAAACAAAGTCAGCTCCCGGCACCCTGTCGGCACTGACGAAGAGACAAAGAGATCAACATATCATGTCAGTTCCCGGCATCCTGTCGGCGCTGACGAAGAGACAAAGAGACCAACAAACCAGGTCAGCTCCCGGCACCCTGTCGGCACCGATGAAGAGACCAAAAGACAAATAAGCTATGTCGATTCCCGACACCCCGTTGGCCCTGATGAAGAGACAAAGAGACCAACATGCTGTTTCAGTTCCCGGCATCCCGTCGGCACTGACGAAGAGAAGAAGAGACAAGCATACCACATCAGCTCCCGACACCCTGTCGACGCCAACAAAGGAAAGAAGAGACAAGTACACCCACGGGCACCGCCTGGCTTATCCTTCACCTGCGCTACCCGTGGGTGGGGGGCATTTGTGGACATGCAAAATTGCACTATTATATGTCCCAACTAGTCCAGCATCAACAACAACGTCAACTGAAGAGACTGTGAAGAAGGGAAGGCCACCCGGACTCTCTGAATACACACACAGCCGTGAAGCCGTCTCCGGAGTCACGACAGTGAAGAGAAATCAACCACCAAGGGCCTCGCAAACCACGGGCCACGGAGGAAATCAAACGGGCCATGACTCGTGCTCACAACGGGCTCAGAAATGCACCCCTGGTGGCCTTCAGCGGCACGCCCATTTGGCCTTCAGCGGCACGCCCATTTGGGGCTTCAGCGGCACGCCCATTTGACCTTCAGCGGCACGCCCATTTGGGGCTTCAGCGGCACGCCCATTTGGGCCTTCAGCGGCACGCCCTTTTGGCCCTCCTGCGGCACACTTATTGAGCCCGCCAGCGGCACAGCGTGAAGGCGTTTCAACGGTCGAACGACGTGACGCCCATGCCCTACGTATCCTTGGCACGCAGTGAGCTGTCCAAGGTGTCAACCAGAGGTTGGGCCACGCAGGCTACTCCCCTGACATCCAGGGCGGGGGAAGTCAAACCCCATCATGACCAGTCGCTTCCCGCCTCCGACTGCCGTGCTCGAGGGCTCCCGCTGCTGGGAGTATAAAACCACTCCCATTCCAGCGAAGAAGAGAGGAGAGGCCCATACACAGAGAAGAGGCACACAGGGAGAAGAGACGAAGAGACACAAAGCCACCTACGAGAAGAAGGAGAAGAGAGAAGAGAAGGGAGAGGACTCCGGCGTGGAGTCTTCCGACAACCACCAGGAAAAGAGAAGAGAGTAAGAGAGAGAGAGGGCTTGATGTAGCAGGGGAAGGTGGGGGGAAGAGCAGTGGACGGTCGTCCCTCCCTCGATCCCCAACACCTCCTCTTCTTTTGTTCTTTGTTTTCTCCTTCTCCGTTCTTTTGTTCTTTGGTTTTCTTTCTTGCCCGTAGCTTTAGCTCGGGCGTGTTTTGTAATGCATGCGGACGGCTACGGCCCTTTGCTCCCCCATGAATGAAGATTGTCCCCCTCAGTGGGTTGTCTCTTTGTCTCGTTGGTTTTGAGCCACAGTGCGTTTGATCGTCTTTCCCTTTACTTTTCGGTGTTTGTGTTCATCCCTCATGCCGACGGTTTCTTCCGGATGTGGCATCATCTTAAATGGTTTGAGGTCACGAACCTCTCCCTGTAAAGCCCAGTGCCTTCACTTGTGTCTGCCCCTTTGAACCTTTTTTCCTCTTGCCGGAAGTCCCTGTGGGTTTGATCGGTCTAACACCCCGCCCCGTTAGCAGACCAACCCTTTTGGAGCCCTGTCCGGTGCACTTGCATTTTTCCCCAGCGGCACACCCTTCCGGCGTCTTGGGCGACACACCTCCTTCAGCCCTCCAGCGGCACCCCCCCTTAAGCCCTTCAACGGCACACATCTTCAGCCCTTCGCCGGCACACTTTTCTGCCCACCTTTCTTCAGCGGTACATCCCCCTTTAGCCCCCTTTTAACCCGCCAAGGGCCAACTCTCCCCCCAAAGAAAAAAAATACATGTATATATACACATGTGGGCATATAATGGCAGAACTAACAAGCCAATAAAAATCATGATGAATAAATAAACCTGAACAGATCCGTATAAAAAAATGAATGAAATAAGTGACAATAATAATAAAAAATGAGTAATAATGACAGTAAGCAAGATGAGG
Source organism: Amorphophallus konjac (assembly GCA_022559845.1). Taxonomy (NCBI): domain Eukaryota; kingdom Viridiplantae; phylum Streptophyta; class Magnoliopsida; order Alismatales; family Araceae; genus Amorphophallus; species Amorphophallus konjac. Next base: position 267,866,266 of record CM040121.1, read on the forward strand.
GAAATCACCCGGAACAGATACGGAAAGAGGAATAAGCAACGGAGTAACAAGAACAATAATGATAAAACAATATAAGGTATTAATAATTCCACATTGCAGCCCCCTCTCTCTGCGACTCGACGCAGAAGGAACAATAATGCCGCCCTCTCAGGCCGGGCCCGAGTCTTGGGAATCATCTTGACGCGGCCAGGCCCCGACCTAGTCTTGGGCCGACATTATAATCAGATCGGATTCGTTTCTCGCCTCGGATCCCTTCCGAGCTGTTATTAAAATTGCCGTGCATTCGGCAGACATTTGAACGGGTCCACCCCGGTTTCCGTCGCGTTTCTATCACGGACCCGTGTCCGAATATGAAAAGATCCACGAGTGACTGACATGGCTAATGGCTCGTATACTGATGCAGACTTTAGTATGATTTATTCATGTCCCTTTCTCGCGCAGTTAGTATTATTTCTTTCGGCCGCAAGGCCCCTAATTTCGGCAATTAATCAAGGGTGTTCCCTCGTATGGGGGATGTAAATGACGTCATGACCTTTATGGCATGGCGGGCTTTGGTCCCGACACGAACCACACAATCGTTTGACGAAGTCAGGTCGAGCGCACCATGGGCTTCCACGAAGCCCGAATAAATCGTCACTTTGTGACTGGCATGCCCACGCACTTAATAAACCAACAAACAAATAAAATAATTGTTAAATAAAAAGTGCGTCCACAAACCCTGCGATGTGTCTGCCCCTTGCCTCAATTGTACCATGCTCTGGTTCGCATTCTTCCCTTACGCTGATTCATTTGGGCATCTGATTTTGAATACTGCAAATAAGACCTCGGTATGATCTCCTGTAACCGGAACTTAATATCACGCATGTAACTTCACATCCCATCCTTCTTGCTGTGCTTTCCCTCTCCTATTGAAGGGGGTTCCCATTCTGCTTTTGTGCTGGTTTGCATACTACCTTCCTACTCGTGGACCTATGCACCTGATCTGAAATATACCCCAACTTGGACCTCGGTATGATCCCTGATAATGGCCTGCAACTCCTGGTGCCTCATTTTTATACCTCAAGAATATCATGGACCTTACAGAGTGGCTTTTTTTATACCTCAGGAAGTGCGCTAACCTGTTAGGTTTTGGTAGAATAATAGTTTGTCACAGTATTTTATTAAACTTTTTATGTTAAATCAGATGGCAGTGAATGCAATCTTTGTTAGGTTTTGGTAGAATAGCAATGACTTCATTTATATTGTCAGCTTGACGAACTTTTAGTTTTGACTAATTTATTAATTCTAGCAATAAGTTAAACCTAATACAATGTCGGCAGTGTTTCTCCCTCCTCTTTCATATAAGGCTACTCATGTTCTGGAATGAAGGGTTCGTGGATACAAAGATAGATTTTATGGGTTTACGAATAGCTGTACAGATCATTTTCCATGGAATGGCTTTAGGCAAATAGCTGGTGTCAGGACTGCATTTTGAAGTTGTAATTAAGGCTACACACTCTTACTTCAAGTACATTCTTCTATCATTATAATTGGTAGTCCCACATTTTTCACAAATTAGTCTGATAAATTAGGAAATTTGGTCTATGATGTCGCATTTGCTAGAAATGTGGACTGTGGATGATTATACTCATGATAGTAGATCCAGATTTTCCAGAGAAATTGTCTTCACTGATGTGGCATATATTGTACATTGTGTTAACATCTTTAATTTATTGTTTATGTTCCTTCATTCTTTCAATAATTTTGTGCTTCTCATTAGTTTGCATTACTCCATGTGATACCCCTACGCAATAAGATTTAATCCCCACTCTCATTATCTCCTTCATTTTAGTATCTACTGACTTAAGCCTATAATAATGGCTATTTGCTGTTGGCAACACCACCGAACACTGTCCTAAATGGTTGGCAACAATACCAACCATTCTCCAGTCCTCCTAGCTGAAGTAACAAACAGATTATATTCCAAAACTCTAAAACTGCAAATATCTGGTTGACCCACGTTGACAGATGGCCTTTTTACTGTGCTTCATTGGTGTGATACATTTCTTCTACATTTTAGTGGCATTGAATTTTGGGTGTGTTGTTTATGTGCAGCTGCTTTTATTATTATGTTGACCTTGTTGGTTGTCAGATTCTATATTATTAACACTCTGCCATGAAATGTCTCTCTCCATTCACATGACTATTTCTACATTGCGAGGGAACAAATTAACTATTTCTACATGACAAATCAAAAATTGTCTATTTTGAAAATGCTTGTAAAAGGCCTCACTCCATTCACAATTTTGAGAAGAATGTTGGTGTTCATGCCAATTTAACTCATATAGGCAGCCAGCTGATAGCTATTTTCTGATGTTATAGGATATATGCCTTTTAATTGACAGTGAATTAAGTCTGCCTGTTCATTAACATATAAGTGAAAACTCATTGATGTGTTCACATTATCATATCTAATTATTGACTATTTTGAAAATGCTTGTATAAGGCCTCTCTCCATTCACAATTTTGAGATTGTCGCATGGTGTTTATGCCAATTTAACTCATATAGGCAGCCAGCTGATAGCTATTTTCTGATGTTATATGATATATGCCTTCTAATTGACAGTCAATTAAGTCTGCCTGTTCATTAACATATAAGTGAAAACTCATTGATATGTTCACATTATCATATCTAATTATTGTCTATTTTTTTGTGTCAATGGGTAATTAACCAGCTTGAAGAGGAAGAGGAGATTAACTATGTCTACCTCTGGTAAGTACCATCAACTCTGCATGGTATAAGTGTTATTTCGTACTTGTTGTTCTGCAATTAATTCATGTAACAGGTTCCACCCTTCTGTATAACTAAATTACTTTATATGATTTATTTACTAATATTAGGAGCAATTCCAAACTAGTCTGGAACCACTAGAGTTAAGGCCCGTGTGCAGAATTGGACTACGGCTCAGGATAGGGTTCTCCTTCAATTATTGATCGAGCAATATGATAAGAATAATTACTCTTCTGGTATGTTCAAGCCTCATTGTTGGGCTGAGATAGTCCCGATGTTTAATCGATCGTGTAACCTAAACTACGACCGGCACCAATTAAACAACCGTTGGAAGACAATTAGAAAAATTTATGGTATTGTTGATGAGTTGCGGAATAAATCTGGATGGGGGTGGGACAGTGTGAACAATGTGCATGTTCCCGGATATGAAGGGGCTTGGGATGAAATAATTCAGGTATTTTATGACTTACGCGGTTAATTATCCAGTTTACATTCCTCAGCTAAAGTAATTTTCTAATAGTGACATCTCCAAACCCTACTTTTTTTCAGAGTCGACCGGAGTTTAGGTTAATTAGAGGAAAACCATTTCTCTTCCTGCGTGAGATGGACTATCTCTGTGGAAAAAGCTGTGCAAGGGGGTTGGACGCCGATGCCTCACGGCCCCGACAAGTAATGCAATCTATGGAAGTGCATGCAAATGATTTTTTGAGTGCTTTAGGTGGTGGATTTGATGTTGGTGGGCTTGATAACATTACTGACACTATGAATGTGTCTCAATACGCACAACCTTCAAGACCTGCATTTAACACACCTCCTATAAGTAGGGATGTGGAGGAAGAAGGAACTTCTACACCGGCCAAGAACACACATAGCTCTCGTAAGAAAACTCGTCAAAAGAAGCTTGGAGATGAGACATTAAACAATTTTACTGGGGCTATGCACAATAGGAGCGAGTTGGTAAGGCTCTTACGAGGTGAGCGTACATCTTCCCTCCACATGGCCGATGACACCCCTTCCATACGAGCATGCATCGAAATACTAAAAGCAGATCCAAGCCTTGATCGGACCACGTACCTCAGAGCAGTGGATTTATTCAAGGATCCAATAAATAGAAAATTATTTCTGGAGCTACCTGAAGAAGACAGGATTGACTGGGTGTTAGTTCACATGATGTAAACGTCTGTCATGCACTTCTGCATTTTGCTTTAATCCCCAACCCCACCTTATCATGCGTTGTAATTTAAAACTATGTTGTTATCCCTTCTACTTGCTTATCTAGTACGTGTTGGACCTTATCATGCGTTGTAATTTGAACTTACTTGTTGCCCCGTCTAATTGCTTATCCCATGGAGTGGACCTTATCTTGAAATTTGGTACCCTAATATCATAATCGCATCTATTGTCTTTCATAATCTATTACGTGCAGGCAATTGAAGTTCGGAAAATGGGAAGATACCAATGCTATGTAGTGTAGTGCTATCACAGAGAATTTGACGGTTTTTTTCAGCCGGTTCGATATTTTTCCGCTGATTCCTTTGTATTATGTGATGACTTGCTTCATTTGTCCGGTTCAGTTCTCTCCGATACTGGGCTTCGATCCCGCGGCGCCCGCGAATGCCCTCTCCTCGTCCCTTCTATCTTCTCCTCTGATACGGCGGGCGCGGAGGGGGCACCATCGCCCTCCGATACGGGGCTTCGATCCCGCGAATGCCCTCTCCCCGTCCATTTCGGTCTTCTCCTCCGATACGGCGGGAACGAAGGGGGCTCCATCGCTCGGAGCTGAGGCTGCGGGTGGGGAACGGTGTGAAGATGGACTCCACGGAACGATTTCGACGTGGAGTCTCTCGAGGTGCCGTGCGCGCAGAGCATAGTTGTCAAGGCGGACGCCTAAGCGCCGCTTAGGCGCCGCCTAGGCGTCCAGGCGGTCTACACTGGGTAAGGCGCCGGCCCGCCTTCTTACACGACGAAAAGGCGGCCTGAGCGGTCGCCTAGGCGGGCTGGGCGCCTAGGCGACCGCCCGGTCGCCTCACCCGCTACCCCCGATAACTTGCTAACCGCTAACGCTTCCCCGCTAACCCGATAACCCGCGAGACCCGCCACTAACCCCCCCCCCCCCCCCCCCCCCCGAGTCCCGACCCCTCTCCAATCTCTCTCTCAATCCCCCTCGGCTCGTCCCGCTCCTCCTCTCCCCTTCTAGCCCTAGATCCCCCGCTCAGAGCTCCGGTGCGGCCGGTGCGTCGTCGGCAGCAGCCAGCAGCACAACCTCGTCGTCGGCAGCAGCACAATCCTCCGCCGGCCTCCGGTAAGTCCCACAGCCCTCCGGCCCTCCGCGGCTCCGCCTCCGGCCCCCCTTCTCCTCACTCCGGCCCCTCCGGCCCTCCGCCTCTGGCCCCCCTCCTCCTCACTCCTGCCCCTCCGGCCCTCCGTCTCCGGCCCTCCGCCTCTGGCCCCCCTCCTCCTCACTCCGGCCCCTCCGGCCCTCCGTCTCCGGCCCTTCGCCCCTCTGGTGCCCCCCTCCTCCTCACTCTGTCTCCCCCTCCGCCCCCCTCCTCCTCACCCGAGCCTGACTCCACCTCTCTCTCAGTCTCTCTGTCTCCCTCCTCTCTCTCAGTCTCTCTCCCTCTCTGTCTCCCTACTCTCTATCTCTCTCTCTCGGCTCTCCCCCCCGCCCCCTCTCTCAGTCTCCCTCCTCTCTCTCAGTCTCTCTCCCTCTGGTAGCCCCTTCCTCCTCACTCTGTCTGTCTCCCCCTCCGGCCCCCTCCTCCTCACCCGAGCCCGACTCCCCCTCTCTCTCAGTCTCTCTGTCTCCTCCTCTCTATCTCTCTCTCGGCTCTCCCCCCCCCCGCCCCCTCTCTCTGTCTCTCTCCCTCTCTGTCTCCCTACTCTCTATCTCTCTCTCTCGGCTCTCCCCCCCGCCCCCTCTCTCTCTCAGTCTCTCTCCCCCTCTGTTCTCTGGCTCCCTCCTCTCTCTCAGTCTCTCTCCCTCTCTGTTCTCTCTGTCTCCCTCCTCTGACCTCTCTCTCTCTCTCTCGGCTCTCCCCCCCACCCCCTCTCTTTGTCTCCCTCCTCTCTCTCAGTCTCTGAAAGTTCTCTGTCAGAGACTGAGAGAGAGGAGGGAGACAGAGAGAGGGGGCGGGGGGAGAGCCGAGAGAGAGAGAGAGAGGTCAGAGGAGGGAGACAGAGAGAACAGAGAGGGAGAGAGACTGAGAGAGAGGAGGGAGATAGACTAACAGAGAGAGGGGCTGCTGGCTCTCCTGCCCTTGCTCTCTCTCTCACACACACAGTCAATAGTCACACAGTAATCTATAGGGTGTAGCTACTAGCTAAGTTCTGTATGTTCTGATTATTTATTTATTTTGCAGTGGTCATCATGGAAGAGTATGGTTCAACAGGAGGTACAGAAGTGAAGAAGAAGGCCAAATCTAATGATCCTAGGTGGAAGTATGCATATTGGCCAGATGAGCATGATAAAAATAAAATAAAATGTGAGTTATGTGGTTTGATAACAAATGGAGGAATCAAAAGATAGAAGGAGCATTTAATAGGAGGGTTTAGTGACGTGAAGAAATGCCCCAAAACTACAAAGAAGATTGTTGATGAGATGCTTAGTTGGCTAAACAAAAATAAGAAAAGAAAGATGCCATGTTGTGAGAGTACAACTGTAGATGATTATTCTTCTGAGGATGAGACAGTTGAAAGATCAAAGAAGGGCTCCAATGTGTCAGTGCCATTGTCAAGTTCAAGTAAAAAGGTTGTCAAAGGTTCAATGGATGTTTTTGCAAGAATGAGTGCTGAAGATTTTGTACATGCAAGGAGGAGTGGGAAAATAGTGCAAAGTACGTTGGAGTCTAGAACGAAAAAAAGAAGAAAAAAAGATAGTTGAGAAAGCTATAGCAACATGGTTTTATGAAGATGGAGTGCCCTTTAATGCGGCCAAATTAAGAAGTTTTGAGATAATGTTTGAACTTGTAGGGCGATTTGGACCAGGATTTAAGCCACCTAGTTACCATAAGTTGAGAGTGCCTCTCCTCAAAGAAATGGTAGAGGAAACAAAAAGTTTGCATGTTGAATATATGCAACATTGGAAGACTTATGGGTGCACTATCATGTGTGATGGGTGGACAGACAAAAGGCAAAGAAAGTTAATCAATTTCTTGATAAATTGTCCTGAAGGCACTTACTTTATGGAATCATTTAATGTTTCTCATCAGAGAGAAGATGCAGGATTGTTGTATGAATTGTTGGATAGGATGGTTGAAAGAGTTGGAGAGAGGAATGTTGTTCAAATTGTGACAGATAATGCATCTTATAACATTGCAGCAGGTAGAATGTTGATGGAGAAAAGGAAACAATTATTTTGGACGCCTTGTGCTGCCCATTGTCTTGATCTCATGCTAGAAGACATTGGCAAATTGAAAGCTTATGCAGGTACCATCTCAAAAGCTAAAAAGTTGACAACATATATATACACCCACACTCGTTTGCTTGACCACATGAGGAAGGAGACAAAAGGAAGAGAGCTTGTAAGGTTTGGAGTGACAAGATTTGCCACAGCCTTTCTCACGTTGGAAAGGTTGCATGACGATGCCGTAAAGAAAGGTTTACGAAGATTGTTCACTTCAGATGCATGGCATAACAGTGTATGGGCAAAGACAAATAAGGGAAAAAATGTTTCTTCAATTATTTTTCAAGTGAAGTTTTGGCATGCCATTGAAGAGATATTGAGAGCATCTCAACCCATTTTGCAAGTTTTGAGGTTAGTTGATGCAGATGAGAAACCTGCAATGGGATACATTTATGCTGCAATGGAACATGCAAAGAAGCAAATAATTGAGAACTTTGGTTCTAAGGAAACTAAGTATCAACCTGTGTTGAAAATTGTAGAGCGACGTTGGAAGGATCAAATGAATCGTCCTCTACATGAAGCAGGATTTTTCTTGAACCCGAAATTATATTATGAAGCCCGTACGAGAGATGGTCCGGCTGCAGTTACAAAATTCTCAAATTCTTTCTTAGCATGTGTTGAAAGGATGGAGCCAAATACTGATATACAAGACAAGATCAATGATCAGATGGTATTATATATGAATGCAAGAGGCGCTTTTGGAACTTCAATGTCAATCAGAGCTCGTGATAGGAGATTGCCAAGTGAGTAATTTGATTAAATTATTATTTTGTGTATTATTTCTGATTTCATGAGGATGTGTGATTTTAATTAATTTTTCCTTGTTAAATGTTACTCTAGCTGATTGGTGGATGCAATATGGAGATACACCAGAACTCATGAACATTGCTTTGAGGATTTTAGGTTTGACTTGCAGTTCTTCTGGTTGTGAACGTAATTGGAGCATATTTGAATTTGTAAGTAGTCATTTAAAATAAATTTGTAAGAAATCTATTTGTGTTAAAGTCATTAATCTTATCTTTGTGTTTTTACAGATTCATACAAAAAAGAGGAATAGATTAGAGCACAAAAGACTTAATGATTTAGTCTTTGTTCAATACAATCGGCGCCTTCGTGAAAGATTCTTAGAAAGGAAGAAACATCCAGAGAGATATGATCCAATATGTTTAAGAGATTTAAATTGGGGAAGTGAGTGGATGACTAAAGATGGCGATGATGTAGTTCATGAAGGAGATGACCTTACCTGGGAAATGGTGGATATAGCAATGGGCACATCAGAACAAAGGGCTAGAAGAGACACACTCTCAAGAGGAAGCACTTCACATTCTATGGAAGAGGGTGATGATGAACAAGATGAATTGGAGAATGAGGAAGAAGAGACAGATGATGATGATGCACCATGGGAGTCAAATGATGAAGGTGGTGATAAAGATGGAGATGAGGATCTTGAAGCTTCAAATGAGAGAGCACTTGAGAATGCAATGTTTGGTTTTAAAATTTAGACATGTTATTTTTTTGCTGGATATTGTATGACTTTTATGTCTACTATTGTCTATGCTACTTCCTTAATTCCTCGCTTGTTTGTCCAAATATATGCTTGTCCATGTGGTGATAATTGGTGATGTTTGTTTCTTTTGGTATAAGAATTATATTACTTGTATGGTGTTTTAAATATGATTTACAGATGTTTGGAAGAAATTGAAAAATATCAGGTTAGTATTTGATTCTTCATTCTAAAAGTCTAATTTTTGGTGTTAATTTTATCTCAAAATTCATTTTTTATATGTTATTGCAATGTCATTTCTATTAGTTTTTATTTTTGTCCATACTATTGTTGTTATCTTTATTTGTAATGATCATGATTAACTTTTATATAGAAAATTATATATATATTAATGATCACATTTATTTATGAACATCTCGCCTAAGTGCCGCTTAGGCAGGCGCCTAAACGCTTAGGCACTCGAGGACCCCAAGCTCGCCTTGGTCGCCTTGTCGCCTTGACAACTATGGCGCAGAGGAACGATTTTGTTCTCTCCTCCACGATGGTCTGAGGTGGTGTCCGGTGGAAGCTGCGGGTGGGGATCCATTGGCGGAGGGGTGCGGAACGGCGTGAAGATGGACTCCATGGAACGATTTCGACGTGGAGTCTCTCGAGGTGCTGTGCGTGTAGAGGTATGATTTCGAGCTTTTGGTTAACGTCTGACCATATTACCCCGATTTCCTCATGTTTCTCCTTATGTATGCATGTGGCCGTCGTCCCTCAGTCGCCCCCGCCAGCTCAAGTCCTTCGAGCTCGAGCAGTCCAGATCCAAATCCAAGGTCCAGGTCCGCCGGTTTGTGCTTTGGAATATATTTTCTCTTGATTTTCTGCGACTTAGACTTCATGTTTCAGATTCAACCTTTTCGTCATGTGTAGGTGGTGAAGTTAATGAATCTCAAATAATCTTGGTTTTTCCTTTAACTAGATTATGAAGGGGTCTCAAATACGTTCAATTTTTTTAATCAGATTTCCCTTTGAAGATAGTAACTGTATTCCTTCTACCTTGTTTCATCTGGAAATTGTTTGATAATAGAAATATGTACTATGTTTTCGTATGGCATATTGAGGACGTGTTCTGTGGCAATGACTTATATACACATCTAGAATGTATAAATTTGCCAAGGAGACAACCTCTGGTCTTGGGGAGTATTTTTATTCGCCAAGAAATCTTCTGATCTTGGGGTGTATGGCTGGAGTGCCTTTGAGTGCTGGCCATGTGATTGTAGTTGATGGAAGGAATGAAATACTGATTGCTGTTTCTCTGAAAATGATTACAAGACTTTCACTACCATTTGCACTCATTTTTTGTTAGAATTTCTAAAGTTTCTCTAGCTATTTGGCTATAGCTTACTAATGCATTGCTAAACTTGGGTTAGTAGCTGACTTTCAAGTCGCAAAGGTTAAAAGAGCACTCTTTAGTCATTTGATCTTGAACCTATACCTGAATTTTGATGCAGTGTTCAGTTCTGATTTCAAATAGCTAATGATAGGATCTTTTCCTAAATAAGAGTATTTAGAATAATTTTATGTTGTCATTTTAACCTTTTAATGAAGTTGGATTGTCATGGGAGTGGGTGCAAGTTGCAAAGGATGGGCACTTTTTAGACAATTGATTTGTAAATGCACCTATTTTTTGGAGCAGTATTCTCATGTGAAATATTTTCTGCAGTGTGATCTTATTCCAGATAAGAGCACCTTATTACAGTACTATATTATCACTTTCTTTTTGGTGCTGTATATTCAGTCTGCATAAATCATTCTAAATGGTCTTTCCCTTTCATCTTGCAGCATTTGGACTGTTGACTTGGCATATTTGTTGAAAAAGTTTTCTGTTGCATTTTCTTTCTTCACCATGACCTTGGGGGCCAATCCGGATTTTTGTTCAGAAGCCTTTTATAAGGTGTGTCAATGAGAAAGTTCTCATAGCCATGAAATTGATGTTTTTTCTTCTTTTAGTCAGTCTTGATTGCTTAGTTATGTTCTTAAAGAGAGTACTAACTTTAACTTAGAAAGAAACACATCTCTTCCCACCTCATTAGTATTTATTTCATATTATTTGCATAGAAAGGGTTATTTTCATACATACCATCCGTACATGCAAAATACCACCCTTAGATGTCAAATATCATATATACCATTATTATTAACAAAAGTTTTAAAAAGCCACTACATGATGAAAATACCCCCAAGGTTTGTGTGGGGAATTTGGGGTTGATATGAACATTGGGGGCATTTTCATCATTTAGTGACTTTTTTAACTTTTGTTTAATAATAAATTTATATATGATATTTGACATCTAAGGATGATAATTTTGATATTTTGCTTGTACATATGGTATATATGAAATTAACCTGTTTAGAAAGTATATAAATTCAGGTGTTTTCACTATGTTGGATTCTTTTTTAAAAATGTAATGGAATGAGGGCAAGGGAGATCCTTATGTATGACTATGTCTCCTTTGATTTTTCTCATCATGACATTAGATTCTCACATGCTTTGTAAGTCGGTGACTTTTATACTGACATGTAAAAGTGTAATTTACAGTATGAGATTTTTAACATGATTGCTTTTAAACACATTAAAAAAAACATGATTGTATTTGAAACCCAGCAGTTACTAAACAAATAGGGGAGGACGACTGTCTACCTTACAAAGTTCTTTTCTGGGCATACCGTGATCCTTTTTTTTTTCTTATGGACATTTTGTCTGTTGTGATAGATACCATTTGCATATGGACATTAGTGATTTGATATTGAATGCAGCATTAACTAATTGGTTCCCCAGTGTCTTTGTAATCTTTAGTGGCTGGGAGAATTATGTTGCATCGAGACTGAATGTCTCGATGGGTTTATCACTTCTAGGTCTAGCTCAGTTTATTTGGACGTCATTAACCAAACATGGAGTCCTATGTTTGGTAATTACCCTATCTATTTCTTTGTTTTTACATTTAGAATCAGAATTGTGAAGCCTTTCAAAATTATTTTATTGGGTTGCTAGACCAATTTCATGCCAATCTGGTTATGACAACCATCTTATTTGTCTGTGTACTTTGCAGATCTTATAAATGTTCTTGAAGTTTTCCTTCCACAGCTTCTCTTGTATCCTAACCCTTCAGATCCTTTGAACGGAGAAGCTGCTGCATTGATGATGCGTGATCGAGCAAGTTATGAACAAAAGGTTAACGGTACTTTACATATTTATTCAATTTCTACCTCTTCTATTGTTGTTTGTTGCATCCTCTTGTTGGGAAATTTTGTGCTTTTGTATTTCTGAATAAGATTTCTAATTCTGCAGTTTGCTAATATTGGCTCATTCGAGTGAATAAGAACACCTTAGTTTGAAGTTCTACTAGAATACTGAGCCTCTATACCTCAATGGCATGTAGAATATCAATCTTGTTGCATCAAACCCTTTGTGCCCACACTGACACCACCACCATCCATCCATCCTCACAACAGATCTTGCCAAATCTTTCCTGAGCTATTCCACTTCAATAGTCTACTATCTCTGTTCTCATTATTCAGTCAAATGTGGTGAAGAGTGTGGACAACATACAAATATTCTTGCATCCAATTTTCAGTAGAGAGAGAGAGAGAGAGAGAGAGAGAGAAGCAGATCCATTGCGGAGTTTCAGGTCATTTATTCAAGTTTTCTACTGATTACTTGGTTTTGAGGTTCATGGGATTGTTTGATATTAGAGAATTTCATATATTTCAAAATGCAGGTGCCTTCCTATATGACCATATCAGATTCCTGAGGTTTTTGCGTGTTTAATGCTAATATCTCATTTTGTCACACATCATTTTTTAATCATAGTTTGCACTAATTGATGCAAAAAATGCTGAGAAAGTGAGAAGTTCTAATACATAATGGAAAGCAGCTAAACTTGGCCTTATGTTTTTGTGGTACTCTGGGACAGTTGCATATATATAGCCTATGTACGATATGTTTTATACCTCTGACATGTCTTCTATTATAAGTTTCTTGTTTTTAGCTAAATTTGTACGAGTCAAACATGTGATTGACTGGTAGTAGCAAAGCATGACCCTCTTCAGCTGGATGCAATTGGTATTTCAATAAATTTCTCCACATATGCTAACTTATTTCTTTTATCTATTCTGATGGCCTTTGTACTTCTTTTCACTTTTCCAGATACTGTTTGGATGTGTTGCTCAATACACCATCATGCCAGCCTTTGGAGCAATAATTAGCAAAGCCCTGGGCCCTTCACCAGCTCTTGCCGTTGGTTTGATTTTGCTTGGATGTTGTCCAGGGGGAACAATATCGAATGTCGTAAGCTATCTGATGCATATTTCTTTTAATAAGTGCAACAAAAAAAAATCTGATATACAGTGTCATAGACAATGTTACTATACAGAGGAATCATATAATTGATCCACTTTCACTATCAGTTCCAAAAGCCTTGTGTAAGCTCTCACTTTCCTCCAGAATTATGCTTCCTCTTCTGTGTAGACAAGCTTAAGATTCGTTTGAGGTTTATAAATTGATTGTGGCCATCTCCATGAAAACATCTATTATATTTAAAATAAAACTTATACTCTATGGTTTTGATGTAGTTGAAAAAATACCACGGCCAGGGTTGAAGAAAAAAGTTATATACTGCAGATTCAGGAGGCTGGAAAATCTACAGTATGTGCTAGAATGAATTGTTTGAGGTGTATGCTCCGCATGTCTTGTTTTATGTGGGATGAGAGGCATAATTAAGTGAATCCCAAAGGACAATTGCTTCTTTTTTGCAGTGTTTTTGGCGACTTGGTAGTAGAAACATGATTTTTATTTTGATTGCCTACTCATCTATTTGGGCTGCTTATCTCATGATTGAGGGTTGTTGATATGTTGTTTTGTCTACTAGCATATTCTCCATGAACAAATTATTATCTTTATGGCTTGCATATTCTCTTTCCATAGACAGTGGGATTTTACTCTTTCAAACAAATCATCGTATTTTCACCCTTTTATATGCCTTTTTCCAACTTCTCAAGAAAGAACAAAAGACTAACCTTATTAATATATTAGTAGGACTTCTGGTAACATTTAGGAATTGATCCATTTAAAACTTTTACACACTTAGAACGAATGAGAACCTTGCTTAGGATTGCTCAAAGTTATCTTAAGTTATGGTGTAGATATATTTTTCTCCTCCTACTAAAGATCAATATGCGTCGTGAATGGAACAATATGCGATGAGCAAATAACAACGTTCAGAGGAGAACAGAAAACAAAAGACCGTGATCGCCACCAAGGTGCCGTACGTGATGGACACGCCGTACCTTGGAAAGAGGGGAGAGTACTCGCCTAAGTTGCAGCGCTGGGTATATGAACGGCTCCTGAAGAACCGCCTTACAGTGTACGGTCTTACGATAGACCGCCTAAGTGCGCTGCAGAAGGTGCGGGAGGAACTACTGCTGGAGGAAGAACGACTTTATATTGATCGCACGAACAGGAACAACGGCCCTCTATGAACCGCACGTACTGTTGAACGGCGATAATGAAACCGCACAAGTCTACCACGCAGTAAGTTGCAAGGGGTCCGACCTCCACCCTCTCCGGCCGGCCAGAGGGGATGGGCCTCGTGCTGATGATTGCTGACCTGCGAAACAACGTAAGAAACACACAGAAAAGACCTAGATTAGAACTGGACAGTGTAGTAAACGTCAAAATGGTAAGAGATGAACATTAACAAATGGAAAGGAGGATACCTGGGGGGTTTTAAACCCCTAGGGTGACAAAAACGTGGGTGGATGTGTGCATGGTAGTGAGAAAGAAGGGGGACGTAGGGATAAAACGATGCATGCAATGAAGAACGTAATGGAGACTATAAACCAAAAGGACTCAAAAATCAAACTACTCCCTGAACCGGAGGCTTATGTGGACGTAGAAAGCCTCCGTCCTTGGTGCTAGGTCGCTCAAAAACTCGGCAGGGCTCCGCCGTCGACCAAGATCTCCCCCCCTTTTCAAGTCCGGCCATTAGGGTCTATTTATAAAGCCTAGAAAGTCAGCCCCGAAACTAGGGTTTTGAGCTATTTTCAGGTCGAGATTATAAAAGATAAATCGTAGATATTATCATTATCTCTCATCCAGTCGAAACGACATCAAAAATGGTTGATTATCCATGGAGATATCAATAAAAGAAGTTGGGGATAAAACCATGCATAAAAGGGATAAAAAACTGTTAAAAATCACCAACCGACAGGATGAACGGTCTTACGATAGACCACTCAAAAGCATGGGCGGTTCAATTTGGACCGTCCAAACCCGTCGGTGGAAATTCAAATAATCAGAAAATTAGCCCAATTATTGCTCGAACTGACCGAAACGTCCGCCGTTGGACCCTGAAAGATGCACGGTTCTAATAAGACCGTTCAAATGTAGAGCGGCCAACAAGCGACCGTTCTAACCCTATCGGTGATAATTCAAATAATTGGATAATTATCTGAGAAAATTGGCACGCGTAGGACTCTGAGATATAGGCGGTTGGAATTCGCCCGTCCATTCGTTTGAACGGGCCTGATAGGGCCGCATAAAAGCATGTCGGTGAATATTCAGAAAATCCTCAGAAATTAGCCAAAATGTATGAACGGTCCGGGTTCAACCGCCCCAGTCCTGAACGGCTGATGTTGGACCGTTCATGCTCTTGGATACTTGACTTTCATAAAACACGTTCAATTAATCAAAGCCAAGGTCCAATAAGCCTTGAATTGATACGAACTTTACCAAGGAGGGAGGCTACCCATAAAATGGGCCCAGGACGTGCCACAAAAAATGGCCCAATGAATGATGGACAACTTAGGGCATCAACTAATGGGAGTAAGTGAAACGACTCAGCTTATCGGCATAAAACGGGTGTCAACAGATGCCCCTCCTTAACGTCGTCTTTGCAGGGGAGTGAGCGGAGGTGAAGCGGAGGTGACATGGAACATGAAGGTGGAGCGAAAATGCAGCGGAGTGGATCGGAAAAGCAGGCGTTAAGGTAAAACGACACCCGTTTCTACCAAAAAGTGTTGAGAATCTTCCGGAAAACTCTGAACCGAATGTAAGGAATGATTAGACCAAAAGTGACGCCAATCTAGAGGAACTAAACTAAAATGAAACAAATCGACAAGACCAACCTCATGGGGGACACGATCCTGCGGTCCAATGAGGGGGCCACAAAAGAAAATAGGCTAAAGCTCCAGACGGGGACCCTTCAATCAACCAAACCAAACGAATCGACCAAAGAAAACCTTCCAATTCAGAGTGGAATTAGTTCTTCTTACTCGAGCATTCGAACATACAGCTGACCATCACTGATGGGACATTCTTCAAGCAAACCATGGGGCATGAAAGCTCAAAAGATGCGTATGATGCATGCTGGGCTAAAATAAAAGAAATCGTAAAAATAAATGCGAAGAAAGATTAAAATATAAAATACTTGAGAATAATATTGCTAAGCTGGGAATATCATAGTCAAGATACCATCCGCAACCACAGCGTGCAGGATAGAACCGTCCTCCCCGTGACATCCCAACCTAACGGCCTATCCAAAGATTAAATACGTGAACCTGGATCATCATCGTTTTTGTTGAAGGGGAACATCAGATCCTGGAACACGTAGATAACCGACTGGTTCTCGAGATGATATATTATAGTATCCTATAGTAATGCAGTAAGGGATGTAGGGATAGAAAGTCATACCTAACTTACCTGTGCAGGCGAAATGGCGGGTGAAAGTCTTGATTACTGCACATGAAATTGTTACCAAGATTCGCAATAATATCAAAAGTTCATCAATTGAAGTGCAACCAACATTCAAGAATGAACGGTTAAAAACCAACCGCCCAAAGTGGCACGGTTACATTCTAGCCGCATATATCAGGGAATTTGAACCGACTTAAGAAGCTTACCGTTAAGTATAAACGGTCAGACCCTAACCGCCCAAACGAAGGACGGTCTATCGTTAGACCGTGCATCCTCTGCAACTTCGAAAAAAAAATAACCCTTCGCCTCCCTCCACCGTAACCGACAGTGGAGGGAACGAAGGAGGGCAAACAGCCCCCCATTCTCAACCTCTCAACCCCCAAGCTCTCTCTCTCCCAGCTCTCCTCCTCCTCCCTCTCGCCTTCTCGATGCGCCACAAACACCAAGCCCGCCGCTCCGGGATGCCCAAGGAAGCAACGGCGCCGTCACCGTCGACCGCCGCCGCGGGGCGAATGCCGGAGAACCACCGGCGCCGGAGGGGGCCACACCGCCACACACGGCCGAGGAAGGGGCCGGAGCGGTCGCCGCTGTGGAAGAGGTTCCCGTCGTGGATGAAGACGCCGGAGAAGAAGCACCGGTGGAGAAACCGGCCAAAAAGCCACGGGACCCCGAGGTAGGCCAAACAACTTCCCCATTTCCATTTTTCTTTTATTTCAAGCCATGCATGTTAGTTTAGGGGGGTTTAGAGGGCTTAGGTGGCTGGTTGGGGGGCTATGGCAGCCTCCTTGCCGGCCGGGGAACGTCCACCGTCGTCGGGGAAGACGATGGTGGAACGGTTCAACAGAAACCGCATAAACCAAGACATGCGGCCCTTATCAGACCGCTCAAACTCATACGGCCTTGGAAGGACCGTTGCACATCACACAGCAAACGACCCAAACCAAACCAGGGCGGTGAAGGGATCACCGTTCAAACAACAAACGGGCAACATAGGTCCGTTCAAACACCCATTCAATGCCAAACGAAACGGTCCCCATAGGACCGTCCACTACTCATACGGCCCAGAAGTGGCCGTTCTACCCTAGAAGGACGGACAGCGCATAATAGCCCGTCCAAGATAAAAACGGTGGAAGGAAGACCGTTCTTCAAGCTGAGAGTTGAATCTTGAGGATCTTATTTAAACAAAATGTAAAACTAAATTACTAAAATGCATCTAAAATGAATGAAATGAATGCAGGGAAAGCGTAGGACCAGCACCTCGTGGCTGCAGGTCCGCGCAGTGTACTTGGCACTGCCGGACTTCCAGAGGGAGCGGTTGGCTGCCATGGGGTTCGTCCCCTTCCTGAGTATTGAGGTGTGTCGCTTCGACGCAGCTATGCTCTATGCCCTTCACGACCGCTGGGACCCAGTGAGTCGGACGTTCCTTTTCCCATGGGGGCATATGGTCCCCACGCTAGAGGACGTGGCCAGGCTCACTGGCCTTCGCGTGCACGGGTCACCGGTTAGCGGGACTACTTTTCCCGACTACCGGGGGTTGGCTCGGGAGTTGCTGGGCTTACAGCTACGGCGCCCCGAGAGGCAGTCGACCCTCCTACCCCGGGCTGCTCTCCGGGATAGCCTGGGGTTACGACGAGCGGGAGTTGCAGTGGGCGAGCAGCCGGAGGAGCACATGGAGCGGCTGATAGGGCTGGCGAGGCTGAGAGTTGCAGCAGGACCGGGAGCAGAGGCGAACTGCGTGCTGAGGCATTTTCTGATGCTGATGTTCGGACAACTCCTCTTCTCCACCCGAGCGGACATGATGAGCTGCCGGTTCCTCCCCTTCCTCCAGGAGCTTGAGCACGTGGGTGACTACGCCTGGGGAGCGGTAGTTCTCGCCTTCCTCTTTGACACTCTGAGTTCGACGGCGCGTCGGACGATGCTTGGGGGCTTCTCCCCCTTACTCCAGGTACGACTCTTTACCCTAGACTTAATTATGCGACTCTATGTGTTTCCTAAATGCTGACACAGTGTTGTGATGCAGGTGTGGGCCTACGTATACCTGCGTGGGCTGGGCAGAGGCGAGGAGACCCGTCCTGGGCTCCTGCCGATCGCACGGAGGTGGACAGCACCTCGGGAGATTGCAGCCCTGAGATGACAGGTCCGGGAGTTGCAGGACGACCTGGACGCTCTACCGTATACCTCGGTATGCTTCTAAACTCAGACTCTTTAATTAAATGCAATTCTTATATGATTATGATGCTGATGAGACTTTCTATTCTATGCAGGTACGGTGGACACCCTACACGGGGGAGAGCCAGGAGGGCCAGCCGTGGGTGGTTGAGGCCCTCGCCTTCTCCGGACGAGACGTGTGGCTTCACTGCATGAATGTGGTGGAGCCACTGCACTATAGGTTGGTGATGAGGACCATCGGGGTCCATCAGCCGGCCGTGGAGTTCCCTACGCCTGAGAAGGCGGGGGAGCGAGTGACGAGGACCACGCGAGGTCTCGGCGAGGCGTTCGATTGGACTGCGAGGAACGCCACCCAGATCGCCGACTGGACCACACGAGGGCGAGTAGTGACCGCCCGAGCTGAGAGCGACAGCGCGTACTACACCGCGTACGCATGGCACTACCGGGACCAGGTTTTCCGAGGTGCTCACCGACCGGTACGACTTCTAAACTTAAACTCTTTCTATTATGCTTATGATTCCTATATGATGATGCACTGACACATGGACTTCTAAATGCAGCTGGACCCTGTGGGACGAGTGGCGGAGTTGCAGGGACTTTTGCACTCTACCATCAGGGAGCGGGACGAGGCCCGGCAGGCCCTGACCTTACTGGTGAGTCTTCTAAACCTTACACTCTTTAAATTATGCAATTCTATATGATTATGCATGTGACTGACCTGGAGTATTTGGATGCAGCGTGTTGAGGGAGCCCAGAGGGCGGGACCAGACGCCCCTTCCTCCTCTACGACATGGACTCTGGCCGACCGGGCTGGGAGAGATGCGGAGTTCACTCGGATGGTAGCGCGGGCCAAGGCGGCCGAGGTGGCGCTCACTGAGAGGGTACGCAATTCTAAAACTTCCTCCTGCTTATTATGCTTATGAATGAAATTCTTATGCAACTGACTAACGATGCCGTGTGGATGCAGACGTCCGAGCTGACCCGCCTCCAGGCAGAGCTGGAGCAGAGCCGGGTAGCGGCTAGGGAGGAGGTGGCCCGGGTGCGAGAGGAGGCTGCGCGGAGTCAGTCGGCGGACGCGGTGGAGACGGCACTCCTCCGGGCCGAGCTAGAGCGACTTCGGGCGGGTGCGACCGAGGCGGATCGACACCGGGCCGAGGCAGAGCGTTATCGGACTGAGGCAGAGCAGGCCCGGCTGCAGGTTGCCAGGCTGGAGGGCAAGGTGGAGGGTATGAGAGAGGCGAGTCGGGAGCGCAGCAGGGCAACTGCGAGTGGTAGCCATGGCACCCACGGCTCCGTGAGGAGTTACTTTACTAGTTCTTCCGGCCACTGGAGGAATGAGGAGGAGGAGCGGCGCCAGCGACGGCGTGATGAGGCGACTTCAGCGATGCCTCCCCCAAAGAGGCATGAGGGCGGTGGAGACAGCGACGGGGGCCAGGGAGAGGGGCAGGTTTGACTTTGTACTGGGCCCGACTTTTGTACATGATGTGATATGAGATGATAGTGGTGTGCATGCTTTTGTTTTGATTTTTGCTTTGTGGGATGAATGTATGCATGAATGAACGTGACTTAGCTACTAGAGGGAGTGAAGCAAACAGGTGAGATTGAGAGATGCGCACGACCTGAGAGAGGGACGCACACGCCGATTTGAGTGAGGTGAGTGACGCACACGCCGACTTGAGTGAGAAAGAGACGCACACGCCGACTTGAGTGAGATGAGTGACGTACACGCCGACTTGAGTGAGAGGAGTGACGTACACGCCGACTTGAGTGAGATATGTGACGTACACGCCGACTTGAGTGAGATATGAGAGTGCACCAAATGAGTGAGATAGGAGTATGATTATTAGCTGGGTAGGTTGATAGAAAGGGCGGACAAGATGGACGGTTCTCAGAGAGCCGCTTTAATAAGACAAACGGTTTACAATAGACCGCTCCAAGGGGAATGGAACGGTTTCACAGTAACCGTTCGGCATGGTGAACGGTTCAATATGAACCGCGTGACAAGTAGGCCCGGGTTCTCTAGAAGAAGATGAACGGTCCGCTACGGATCGTACAACCGGATGGGCGGTCTATCGTAAGACCGTCCAAGTGAATACCCTGCAAGCTAAAAAGGGGACTCTCTGGGGAGTCCTCAACCCGAGGGTAAGGTGATTTGAACTTATCTAAACCTCATCTTAACCCATCCTAGACTTATCCAACCCCAATCTCAAGAGGCCTAGGCTTCCTAACAATCCCTATAAGTGGGAGAGGAGTCTAAATTCGCAGCTCACACGTCCTCTTCCTTCCAAACCTTGAAACCTTTGATTCTCACCATCAAATCATCATGAAGAGGGTTCTAGAGGGAAGTTCTATGGAGGGAGCATCTTTTGAAGGGCCAAAACCGGCCAGAAAGGAGCGGGAAGTGCTCCAACGGCTAAGCTCAATCCCTCGGCATCTCAGTGCTGCTCCTATGAGAGAAGTAAGTTCATCATGAGTTCATTCAATTTCTTTTCCCTCAACTTCACTTATATCTCCTCTTCCTCTTATGCTCTCTCTCTTCTTCTTTCAGCTCCTTCCGGGCCCGAGGCGCTATTCTGGTTTGAAATGGGTGGCTCCCATGATCCGTGCATTGCCCCTAGGGGTAACTTACCTTCTCAAATCTTGGCACCTACACTCCCTTTTAGTTCTAGGCCAGAACTACCCTAAGCTCTCTTTAGATTGGCATAGCATTTCTGCTTTGATAGAAACATGGCATCCTCAGACCCATACCTTCTTCTTCCCATCCTTCGAGGCCACTATCCTATTAGAGGAGGTAGAGACCTACTTCGGGTTCCCTAGGTCCAAGGTGGGGGAGGAAGATTTGATGTGCCATACCGTTGCCCCTATAGACCCAAAACTCATCCTAGGAGGGTTCATACCAGACAGCAGAGACATTCGTACCTTTGTGGGCCCTCGTCATATTTACCTCCTTCCTCTTAGTCAGTGGGTAGTGGAGCATTGCAAGAATAAATGTGGGTGGACCGAGGCCATAGCCAAAGCTGCATCTATCTGTCTGTGCGGGGCCATCCTTTTCCCTTCGGCTGACCATGTCTTAGAGATTCCCTTACTTAGCACTATCAGCGGCCTGTGGCAGGGGCTTTCCATCTCCCAGGCCATCTTAGCCTACTTGTATTAGGGTCTCAGCTCTGCGGCCCTAGGAGGTCCTCTCTTTGGCTCTATGATTCTATTGGAGTGCTGGATGGGAGTCAGGATGAAGTTCATCCCGAGAGAGGATATTACTTCTGTCAGCAGGATCTTCGGGAGCCACCCCCTTTACTTCATATGAGGTGCCTTCAGGTTCTCTCCACAGATTGAGTGCAGGACGGCCGAGATGAAGACCAGGGACGAGTGGCGCCCGCACCTCCACAGACTGCCCCTGGATAGATTTGTGATGCGCCCGGACTTCCTTCACGACACCACCATCAGGCTACCTCGGAGAGTGGGCTTGGACTTGAGGCTCGTGAGCGACACTGCATTGGCGATGTACAGCCCACACAAGTGCTACCTACAGGTTGGACTACCCCGGACCGTGCTACCGACGCTACCCCACCTTCCCGTGCTACAGGCGAGGAGGATCGGGACAGAGGAGGACGAGCAGGCGGTCAGGAGCGCGCTGATTATGTGGGAGGTGAGCAGGGTGCGCACCCTACCAGCAGAGGTTGAGGAGGTTCCAGAGACATGACAGGCTTACCTTAGGGAGCTGAGAGAGATACGTCCCCGTGGGGATGCCCAGCGGGGGACAGAGTGATTGTTTTATCTTTTCATGATGATATAGATATGGATGTTTAGAGTTTGACATGAGAATGAATAAGATTGATGATTGAGATGCTTTGGGTTTGGATATTCTCTGATGTGATTGCGTGCGTCCATGGCTTGGCTGTACCTTCGATCTTCTGTCTGCCCCTGTGCTTACACAAGATGAATAAAAACAGGTTAAATCTGTTTTAGGCTTAACCCCTTGCCTGCGGCAAGTCTAGAACGTGACCAATCCTTGATTTTGGTCAAGGGGGCAAGCCTTATCAACATAGGCAAAAAAACACAATGACAAAGTGCAATGCATGCGATGCATATGAGAAACCAAAATCTTTTTTGGAGGTTTTGAAATATTTGATTTCTTTGAGTTTTGAAAATATCTGATTTTTTGGGTTTTGAAATATTTGATTTTTTTGGGTTTTGAAATATTTGATTTTTTTTTGGTTTTGAAATATTTGATTTTTTGGGTTTTGAAACATTTGATTTTTTGGAGTTTTGAAATATTTGATTTTTTTTGGGTTTTGAAATATTTGATTTTTTTTTGAGTTTTGAAATATTTGATTTTTTTTGAGTTTTGAAATATTTGATTTTTTTTGGGTTTT
Source organism: Amorphophallus konjac (assembly GCA_022559845.1). Lineage (NCBI taxonomy): Eukaryota > Viridiplantae > Streptophyta > Magnoliopsida > Alismatales > Araceae > Amorphophallus > Amorphophallus konjac. The sequence continues at coordinate 267,889,225 of CM040121.1, forward strand.
GGAACCAGCTCAAGCTTAAATAACAGGGACCCTCTTATCTCGCTATGGACTTCCCGGACCCAGCACGTGCGAAAAGGGGGCCGACCGTGGCCGGGGTCAACTTTGCTCAACGGTGTTTCTGCCGAGGCCATACCCGGGGTGGGATTCGTTCCTTAGAAAATTGAAAAAGATTGAGTAGTGAAGCTGATGGTAGGTGTAGAGGTTTTTAGGGCTTGAGTTCTTCCCAATACACTCCCCTTTTCAAAGAATTCGGTATGTTGCGCCGGGGCTTTGTGTCCGTTATCGAACCTACATCCGCTCTAGGCACGCATACGACCGTGCTCATGATGTCCCGCGGGGAAACTGTACTGCCACTCTTGCCATGCCTAGTTATATTATTTGGGGATTTTGAGAGCTTCAAGCTTTGTGCTCTCAGCCTTGACTTTTGATTTTGCCCCTCTTCTTGCTTTTCTTTTTCCTTTATTTGCGGAATAAGGTCTTAACGGACTGCCCCTATTTGAGACCTCTTTTTAATGGGGGGGTCCAGGCCAGTTCTCGCCCCCTTAGTCACCACTTGCCCCTATTTTCAGCCGAGAGAGAGGAAATACAAGGACCTTCTCTTTCCCCAGGCATGGCCAAAGGAGAAACGGTGTCGGGCAGAATAGAAGAAAACCGAACCACGGGCGGCTATGTAGTGTGTGAGATGCTGGACTCAGGTCCTCCTTTCGCGATCAGGTGGGGTGTACCCCGCCATCGAGCCGTTGCTGGTTTTTACTCTATGGATAGAAACGTTTTAACTATATCCCATTCCACGGGTTTGGCAATTCTTCACCCTCCGCGTTGATTAGACGATACGCGTTAGCCGAATAAGCTTCCTTGATTACGAATGGCCCTTCCCAGTTGGGTTGCAGCTTAGACCTGGGACCTACTGATCTGATGAATTTGCGTTTCAAAACCATATTACCCACTTGAAATTTTCTTTCGATGACCTTCTTTTGAAAATACCGCGAGACACGCTTTTGATAAACTGAAACATGATTGGCCGCGTTCAGCCTCTTCTCGTCCAAGAGTTCCAGTTGAACTAGCAACGCCTCTCGACGTTCGTCGAGATTAAGTTCTTTGTCCAGCTGCACTCTTAGGGAAGGGATCAGAATCTCATACGGGAGTACTGCCTCCATCCCATAAGTGAGAGTAAAAGGAGTCTGCCCTGTAGGGGTGCGGATGGAGGTGTGATAGGCCCATAGAGCTTCTATCAGTTTGTCGGCCCAATCAGCAAATTTATGCGATTCACATGTTTTCTTGATAATTTTGAGAAGGGTTTTATTTGTGGCCTCAGCTTGGCCATTACCTTGAGGATAGTATGGTGATGAATGATGCAAAGCTATATTGAATTTCTTACAAAGGTCCCGGAGTTCTTGTGATACGAATTGAGGGCCGTTGTCGGTGACGATGTCGCCTGGCACTCCAAACCGCGAGATGATGTTCTTCATAATAAAGCGGCATACTGTGGTGGCTTTGATCTCTGCATAAGCTTCAGCTTCTGCCCATTTGGTGAAGTACTCCGTAGCTGTCAAAATGAAGGATTTCTGCTTGACTGCGGAATTTGGGTCACCGAGGGGTCCGATGATATCAAAGGCCCACATGGAGAACAGCCAAGGAGCAGAAAGAGGATGAAGAGAAGAAGCAGGAGCATGGATTTTGTCGGCATGGAGCTGGCACTGGAGACACCTATGGACATAGGTGGAGCAATCTTCTTCTAGGGACGGCCAGTAATAGCCCTGCCTAAGAATCTTCTTTGCCAACGCCTGTCCATTCACATGCCCTCCACATTCGCTGGAGTGAGCTGCTTCTACTACTTTCCAAGCCTCTTCGTCATCTAGACACCTCATTAGAACTCCGTTCAGAGCCCGCCTATATAACTCACCAGCAACAATCGTATATCTTGCAGCGACTCTTATAGTGGCCTTTCTCTGTTCAGCATTCGCAGCCTCCGAAAATATGCCATCCCTGCAATATTGCTCAATTTCATGGAACCACGGCAATTCTTCTTCTTCGATGATTTCTTCCAACTCAGTTAATGATACTTCTTTCACCTCTTCCCTTTCTATCTTCCTCTCTACCGACTTCCTAAGGTTGTCAAACCAGCGATCTTGAAGAGAAGGAACATCTAGCCGCCGGACCACAATGGTCTCAGTGGCACGACTGAGGGGGAACGAGAGGGAAGAAGCAAGTGACGCAAGTGCGTCAGCCAAGATGTTCTGAGAACGAGGAGTATGAATATAGATAAGTTTCCGGAACTGCCTAGCCAAGAGCGTGACCAGATCTTGATAGGGCTTAAGCTTAGGGTCACAGGTGCGGTAAGTTGACAGAACTTGACGCAACACCAATTGAGAGTCTCCTATGATGTTAAGGTACCGCGCGCCCATGAGGTAGGCGTGCTTCAGACTGGCAAGGAGAGCCTCATACTCAGCTATATTATTAGTGGCAGGGAATAAGAGCTGATAAGCAACAGGGATGGTTACTCCCTCCGGAGTAAGAAGAACGGCGCCAACTCCGCTGCCCTGGGAATTGAGAGCACCATCGAAATGAAGAGACCAGCAAGGAAGATGAGTGATTACCGCCAAGTGTTCATCAGGGAACTCGTCCTGGATTGAATCAGTACGAGGGATAGGAGAATGAGCGAGGTGCACAGCAATAGCATATCCCTTGATTGCTTTCTGAACGATGAAGGTGATGTCAAACTGGGAAAGAAAACTCTGCCAGCGAGCTAGTCGACCAGAAAGGACATACTTTTCCAAGAGATAACGAATGGGGTCCATTCTAGAGATCAACCTAACCTCGTGGGCGAGGAAATAGTGTTTAAGCTTCTAAGCTACCCATACTAGCGCCGCACAGGTCTTCTCCATGGCAGTATACTTAGATTCAGCAGGATTAAATAACCTCGAGAGGTAGTTGTAGACACGCCATTCCTGACGTCTCCCGAGAAAGTCTCATATTACTGTACGACGCCCCGCGACGGCTTATGCATTTCGAATCTCTTAAGTGCTTCCTTTTCTTGGGTCTTCTTCTGTCTTTTTCGGCATCCGGAATCGTCTCGTCACGGCATTCGGACGCATCAGAGGTTCCGAAACCAGGAAGGGTGTCTGCCGGGCAGCCGCCAATGCCTGAACTGAGGACCCGGGTGGGTCTTTATGGGGGCGTCCAGGCCCCTGGACGCCTCCATTCTTTTAATTTATTTTTCAAAGCCCAAAACCAAATAAAAAATAATATATTAATGGAGGCGTCCAGGCCCCTGGACGCCTCCATAAAAACAAATATAAAAAATATAAAATGCCAGCTTTGGCATTAAAATAAAACAAAAATATAAAATATATTTTCTTGGAGGCGTCCAGGACCCTGCACGCCTCCATCAACTCACTCACGGGGCGCCGCCCACCGAACGACGATTTGTCGTATGTGAAAGAATCCAAATTGTGGAGACGTCCAGCTGGCTGGACGCGCCCATTTCCAAATCACGGGTCGCCGCTCCAAAACCACACGTTGTGCCAAACCGCGTGCGGCTTTCGGTGGAGTTCGGTGGATGTTATAGAGGCGTCCGAGACCCTGGACGCCCCCAAGAAAATATTCGAAAAAAATAAATAAAATAGAATAAAATATTACTTCGGCCCTGATGGAGGTGTCCAGGGTCCTGGACGCCTCCACCCTCCGGAGCCCTATAAATAGAGGCCTCCCCCCTCATTTCTAGGGGAGCTTCGAAGAGATCCGATAGGCTGCCGGAGCCCAGAGGCTACCGGAGTCATTTCTAACCCGTGGGGTCTTTTGTAGGTGGAAGTTCCGCCGGCTTCTCGGGTGCCCACGCTCGCGAGAGGAAGGTCGTCTTCATCCACCGCACTTCCACGTCGTCCCTACGCGCCGGAGCTCCGCCGGATTTCACCATCGACACATCCAATAAGCCAATCCTTTCCTTTTCTTCGTAGTTCTTTTGCATTCATCATCTCGCATCATCTATCCCCCTTCATAAGGGCGCCTCTTCTTATATACTTCTTGCATCCATCATCTCATTTTCCTCCTACTCGAGTCCGAGAGGGGTTTAAAAGACAACACCAACCAGGTGTGTGTCTTGCCATCATTTCGTTATTTTTATCGTAAGGATTTGAGTACTACACCTTCATCTTTCTAATCCACTCGTTACTTGTTTGTCGTTATTTTGCAAGGGTACCCAAGGAAAGCCCTCTCCATCGGCCGGCCAAAGGGGGAGGAAGAAGCAACCCGCCATCTCCCGCTCTTGAGGTAGGCGCGATCACTTTCTTTATTTTGGGGTCTTTTGGCCCCTGGCAATCACATCTTGTTTTCGAGGTCGCGGCGAGTCACTTCCCCAATGGCCGTTTAAATTCCCGTTCTTACATTCTCTTTATATTCTGTTATATTCTGCTCATATTCTCGAGGCCGCGGCGAGTCACTTCCCTAATGGCCGTTTAAATTCCCGTTCTTATATGTTATATTCTTATCTATTCATATTCTGAAGGCCGCGGCGAGTCACTTCCCCAATGGCCGTTTAAATTCCCGTTCTTATCTATTCATATTCTCGAGGCCGCGGCGAGTCACTTCCCCAATGGCCGTTTAAATTTCCGCTCTTTATATTCGCCTTATATTCTGTTATATTCTTATCTGCTCATATTCTCGAGGCCGCGGCGAGTCACTTTCCCAATGGCCGTTTCAATTCTTGCTATTTAATTTCTGCACCATTCCCGTCCCCCCGAGGTCGCGGCGAGTCACTTCCCGCTATGGCCGTTTAAACCCCATATCTTTCTATATTACGTTTACCCCGCTCGCCCCGCCGGAGCAATCTCCCGTGGTGGCCCCTTCTCTCTTCTTTTATTTCTGTGTTGCAGCAAACAAAACGGAGCCCGCGCGCTCCGCGTCTTCTTCGCTCCCCGAACCGCGTGACGTCGCTCACAGTAGTATGCTGCCCTTTCCTTTCCTTCATCATCTACCTGTGCCAAGACAGCTCCTATGGAGTCCTCAATCACAGAAATGTACAGTATCAGGGGTTTCCCAGAGACGGGTGGTTGTAGAACCGGGGGATTAGAAAGGTAAGCCTTAAGCTCCTCATAGGCCTTTTGGCATTGTTCATTCCATTCAAATTTCGCGCCTGCCTTTAACAGTTCATAAAATGGGCGGCATCTTTACGAGTGTTGAGATATGAATCTCTTAATAAATTGCAAACGCCCAATCAAACCTCGAAGTTCAGTAATGTTCTTCGGCGGCGGCATTTCCATGACGGCCTTTGCTTTGTTTGGGTCGATCTGAATCCCCCGTTTACTAACTATGAACCCAAGCAATTTCCCTGATGCAACTCCAAATACACATTTCTTCGGATTCATTTTTAACTTATATTCCCTAGCCCTTTGCAACACTTTGGCTAGAATGGCGGGGTGTTCTTCTTGAGACCTTGATTTGACCAAAATATCATCCACATAAGCTTCCAAGTAGACATGCATCATATCGTGGAAAATGGCCATCATCACCCTTTGATAAGTGGCACCTGCATTTTTCAATCCAAAGGGCATGACAACATAGCAGTATGTGCCCCAAGGCGTAGTGAACGAGGTCTTTTCTTGGTCTTCTGGAGCTAGAAGGATTTGGTTATATCCAGAATAACCATCTATGAAAGAGAGGGCTTCGTATCCAGCTGTATTGTCAACTAAGACATCGATGTGAAGAAGTGGAAAATAATCTTTCGGGCATTCCTTATTCAAGTCCCTGAAATCAATGCAAATCCGAATTTTACCATCCTTCTTCATTACTGGGACTATGTTTGCCACCCATTGTGGATATAGCACAACTCTAATGAACCTGGTCTTGTGCAATTTATCAACCTCTTCCTTAATCCTCAAGGCCATCTGCAGGTGAAACCTTCTCGCTTTTTGCTTAACGGGTGTTGCCCCTGGTTTTAGGATCAATCGATGTTCAACCAGTGCGGGGTCAAGACCTGGCATGTCCTCATAGGACCAGGCAAAAGAGTCGCTGTACTCCCTCAAAACCTTGATAAGCTCCTCTTCGACCTGAGGAGGGAGGTTAGCAGAAATAAGTATGAGCCTAGGATCCTCTTCTGTTCCGAGATTAATCACCTTAGTGGGTTCATCCACTGCCGAGGAAGGTTCGTCAAACTTCTTTAAGCCTTGTGCGTATAAATCAGCAGTGTCACCCACCTCACTTTCCTCATCATCAGCTGGGTCCTTCTCGTTCACGATTTCATATACCCCTAGTTCATCATTGCTCCATACCCCCTCCAATTCTTCATCATCTTCCAAGACGATCGCGGTTTCTACAAATTCAGGGCACTTCAGAAGGGCGTGGCATCTTTCAGCCAGATCTTGCAAGAACCTATCGGGAATGGTTTTGGGATGACGCGTCACAGGGTGCGCCGCAGACGTGGATGGGCTGACTAGACTCGAGCTAGACTCTACTCCCACTGACTCGACTAACCTAGAAGACTCTACACACTGTACATCTACCCTAGGAGAGAGGAAATCTACTGGAAGAGAAACATGGGTCTCGTGCCCCTGGGAACCTGAGCAGAACATAGCATAATCCTCCACTGAGACCTCCGTTTTGAAGTTGGCATTTTTTTTTTTGGAGGCTGGAGGTGATCACGCAGGAGGAGGAGGAAGAAGACGGAGGGGGAGGCAGCTGCATGGGGAACAATTCAGGAAATATGCAGTCAAAGAAAGGATCAGAGGAGGAAAACCACATTTCATGGAGTTGAGCTCCGGGGGGAGGAGGAGTAAACAACGTTGAAAGATCAATGGGTTGGCAGTGCCCACAAGCACAGGGAACGAATAGGATTTCAGGCCTCTCCGTAAAGCACGGGTTGACCAGGATTGGAGGAGACTGGGGAACAAACCCCAATCGTTGAAACCAAGAGGCAAGACAGGACGGGGACATAGAATAAGTAATGACAGAGCTCCCCACCTCCTGTGGCCCCTGGCGGACCAATGGCATCGGAGGACGCTTCACCAGCTGCGTCTCCTTCTTCTTCGGCTCACTTTCTTTTCTTGAAACAACTTTTCAAAACAACCAGACAAATCTTCTAGGTCACCAACCACCCCTTGCAGCGGCGGTGGTGGCTCAGCAATAACACATGCTTCATCTGCCTTTTCTTCAGGACTGGACGGCGATTTCTTCAAGGTACCAGGCTATAATGGACCTTTGACAAAGTGTTGCCGGTAATCCCATGTTAATGGCCCAGAGTCTCTAAGTACCGACACTGAGAATTCATGGTAGCCGAGGCCTCGGCGACCCATCTTCCTGCCTTTGGGGACGGGGTTAGTCCGGCCCTGCAATTGCGCTCTGAGCCCCCGACCTGGCTGGTAACCCAACTTTAAAATCATCTGCCATCCTTTGGAATCTCTAATCTTGGACTTGACTTTCACATTGACTGGTGCAGTGGCGGGCTTGCGTGATGCATATGCCCATGAATAGTTCAAGTCCATCACTGACAGAACTGGCCTATTACTCGGCCACAAGGTAGGCAGAATCTTGGCTGCTATGGCATCAACATTTTGGACCGTGGAAATACTTTTTATCTTGACCACCCGCCCTTGGAAAGGGAACTTCAAACATTGGTGGGCGGTTGAGGGGACGACATTTAAACTGTTCAGCCACGGACGACCCAGAATGGCTTTGAACATCGGGTCTATGTCCAACACATAAAATTCTACATCCATAACCAAGGGCCCTAGCTCGGCCTGTATAGTTACGACCCCATGACAAGTGCGTCTGGAATTATCATAGGCTGCTATTATAGTTGGTGTTGGCTTGAGCATGTCTTCTGAGATATTGCAGGCGCGGAGGGTGCTTAATGGACACACATTTATTGACGCTCCCGTGTCTACAAGTGCAGATTCTACGGCCATTTTGTTTAGGGAGATGGTAATGCATAAGGGCATCTGCCGTGCCTCAGGGGGTGCCAGCTCTGATTCAGAAAATGAAATGGAAGGCCCCTTGGTAATTGTTGCCAGAACCGACGGTAGGCTATCCACTGCTACATCCTCGCTCGCCATGACCTTCTGTAGAAAAGTCTTCAAGGCATCCTGGTGTAGTGGCGATCTCTTGATCAATTCCAAGACTGAGATCTTGGCTGGCATCCGGTCCAAATGCTGCAATAAATCATATTTTGTGCCTGGCACGGGGTCTACTTCTTCTGTCTCAACTGTGGCGGAAGGAACTTGGAGGTTAGGTGCAGACGCACCGGAAGGAGGAAACATTCTCTGAAAGGGACGCCCGCTCCGAAGGGCGCAGTTTAGTGCCGGCACAGCCTGAGACGGACCCCCGCTTGGCCCGGTGGGGTAGGTGAAAGGTGTAGAAATGGGGGTGAGGATGGCGGAAGTGGGTTTAATGGGCCCTGGTGGAGGGGAAATGGGTGAAGGGTTAAGCGGAGGGGTAATGACGGAGGGCACGGTGGGTGGTGGCGAAAGGACTGGTGGAGCGGAGGGGAATGTGACAGGTCTAATGGGCGATGTGGAGGGAGTAATGAGTGGTGTAGTGGTCAGAATGGCGGGCCTGAGGATGGAGGGGATAGCAGGTGCGGGGGAAGGGTTGTGATGGAAGGCCAAAAGGTGTGCGGGGTTTCATCATCAAAAGTCCACCCAGCGTTGAGGGCTGGGTGCTGGACAATGTTCACTTGGGCTGGTGACGGTGCCGGCTGTTGCTGTTGCTGCTGAGGAGCGGGTTGATGCATTGGCATGGGATTCTGGTGGATCCCAAGGTCTTGTTGCTGTTGTTGGGGTTGCTGTTGCTGTTGGGGTTGCTATTGCTGTTGCTGCTGCTGCTGGGGCGCCGCCTGCTGCTGCCTGGCCTGTCTCTGTCTCTTCTTGATATCCTCAATCAACTGGTGCATCTGGGCCCAATCAATCCTCTGGCCCTCATGCAAGTCATACACCAGGTCTCTGAACTGATAGCACCGTTCTATCGTGTGCACGGGTTGCCGATGGAATATGCAGTATCGAGACTGATCGGCTGCCGGATTCCAATTTGGACGCTCAGGAGGCAACTGAAGATCACCAGTATATATTAAGGCAGAGAAAATATCGGGCAAAGTTTCAGGAAGAGGAGGGTAATGGGCCCTCTTTGGACTCGATCGAGCAGATCCATAGGCGGCGGGTGGCGGAACATTGTTGTATTATGGCGGCCGCTGAGGCTGTTAGGGTGGCGGAGGTGCTTGTTGCGGATATTGCGGGACTTGGAAGGCGGGCTAGGGAACTTGTGGAGTGGCAAACTGGGGGTTGCGTGAAGGCTGGGGGAAGCGGGGTGGAGCGGCCTGGTGGGGGAACTGAACAACCTGGACCTGCTCATTAATCTGTACTCCCTCAGTGACGGGCCCTTGGGATTTTCTGGCGGCTTTGGGTTTCTGGGTCTCAAATAAAGACTGGATGGGGGAGTCCTTGAACTGGGTTTGGATAAACTGAGCCCTGCTGTATAACTGGTGCATATTGGAAATGTCATTCATTGCCAAGATATTCCTGAATGTTGGCGTGGCATTGGAGATCAGCAACTTCACTTTATCTTCTTCCGGGATCTGCCCGGGCACACGCGAGGCCATCTGCCTCCATCGGTCTGCATAGGTTGCAAAGTCTTCCTCCGGCTTCATCTTCTCAGCTACTAAGTCAGTAAAAGAATACTCGGGTCCAACCCGATCTTGAAATATTTGAATAAACCTTTCATTAATAGTCTTTAAACTCTCGGCCTCCTCCATGGGCAAAGTATAGAACCACTCCAGGGCGACCCCTTCCAACGATCGGCGAAATAAATAAGCCATCAGACGATCGTCTTGCTGGAACTGTGCTGACTCATATAAGAACTCCCGGACATGAATGAACGGGTTGCCATTCCCGTCATATTTGCGGTACACGGGGAGCTCAGACTGAGAAGGAAAACGAATGTCCCTGAAGTTAGGGATAGGGACATCAACAAGAGATTGCGGGCCAACCCGTTTGTGGAGAAGGTCAATTTGTTGCTGCATAGCAGCCCATTTATCAAGAATCTCCCGTTCCCGGGAAGGAGGAGAAGGAGCAGGAGGAGTAATACCGGGGTAGGTGGCCAAAGGATAAGCTGATTGAGGGGGCGGCCCGTAAGATGGATAGTGGGCCGAGGAAGGGCCCATATCCGCATGAGCCAGTTGGGCTGCCCCTGATTGCAACCAAACGAAGTCTGCCGGGGCAACGAGGGCCTGCGGCGATGGAGAAATTGTGGCGTATGGATCAAGGTAAGGAACAGAGGGGATTGGATACTTTCCCTTATCGAGCTGCTGATGGGCCGAGGTGGAAGCCTGGCCCATTTCCATATTGGAATAGCGAAGGGTCTGAGGGCGGACATGAGCAAGGTCGATAGGAGCCACAGAGGTGGTCCCAACAGCGGGAGATGTGATGGCAGCGGCAGTCGTGCCATGAGAAGGAATTGAGGTCGGTGCATCGGCCCCTTGCAAAGCCTGCCGGATGAGATGGAGCTGGGTAGGGTCCAGCTGGGCCATCATATTGAGGATTAGATTGGCTGAATTCTGATTGGACGGATTTGAAAGAGAGGGTTGGGAACCCTCGCCAAGAATGGTCGGGAGTGGAGGAGCAGTCTCCTCTCCTCCCTGCAGGTGGGCGACCCTGGGTGGGTCCTCAAGAAGGCCACGAGGAAGGGAGTCCTCGTGGGACTGAGAGAAGTCGTACGACGACATGGAAGATGATGAATCAAACAAGGGGTTGGAGTATGAATGGAAATAAGAACCAACCCTAGGAGGTGATCGTGAGGGAAAGAGACAACCCCACATACACCAAGACACCTAGGACTAGGACCAACAAAACTAACTGACCAAACCTTCAAAGCAAATAACAAGCATGCAATGGAAGGAAGAGATGAGAGCAGAATCACCCAATTATGCAATCAAGTTATTAAATGATGCTCGTCAATTTCTTATGATTTCCTCTTCGAACCTTAGTGAGTTAATGAAAGTATAAGTTCTCTCAACCACTAGGTGCCTAACTGGGGTAGGTAATGAGGAACTGTGTGACTCTACAAGGATCTCTCACTCGCGGATGCAAACCCTATGTAATGCCCCGGGTTTTTCGGATCTTTTTGGATCATTTTAGTGGGTCTCGGACTGTATTTTGTGCTTTACACGTGTTTTTCCCTGATGTGCCTTCGAAACTCTGTGTAGGGCAAACCATAGCGTTCTTCGACTCTGGGACAGTACCACTGCGTTATGTTCCTTCCGAGGATCGCGGATGTAATTTTTCATAATTTTCTGAATTTATCAAATTTTCGGGTTTTCCTATATATACTAACCCTTTTCTCTTTCCCCTCTCATTCTCTCTTTCTCACTCACTCTCATCTCTTTCTCTCCCCCTCTCCCCGGGCGACCGACGGTGGCAGAGGAGGGCAAGGCGGCGATGGCGGGAGGCGAGGAATGGGGAACGGGTCGAGGATCGAGGGCCGGTGGCCCGTGGAAGCTCGGCCGCGGGTTCGTGGAGCGGCGAGGGTTTCACGGCGTTTTCTTCGCGGATCAACAAGCTCGGGGCGAAAAATCTTCGGTGGAGGTAGGGAGATGGACCCCCAGCTCGTGCACTTCCTTTCCCGCGAGTTTCGTAGGCCGTGGTGAGCCGAGCGGGTGGAATCGGGATTTTTTGGGCAAAACCCATGTTTTAGGGCTTGTGGGCCGATCTCTCGTTTTACGGCGTTTTTGGCCGATCCAGGGGTTTAGATGCATGCCTAGGGGCTTGGGGATGGATTCCCCTTTGTTTCCCCATCACCCGGGGGTGATCGGGGCGTGGATCGGTGTTTTGGATGGTTTCCCGCCGTAACGTTCTCGGGAGGGTGTGACGGTCACTCCAGTGACCGTTACATGCGTGTAACGCGCCTGGGCAGGGGCGTTACATTCCCTTTGCTTTGGGCTTTGGCGTTCGTGGGTGTGACGGTCCCACGATAGACCGCCACAGCCGTGTGACGCGCCTGGGTGGGTGCGTCACATCCCCTGTTACCCAGTTGAGGGCTGGGGGTGTAACGGCCCCCGACGGACCGTTACATGCGTGTAACGCGCCCGGGGTGGGCCGTCAGGGGCGTTTCAACCGTTGTCGTTTGACCGTTGGGTGTCTGTGTGTGTAACGCGCTGGGGCAGGCGCGTTACATCCCGTTTTCACGCTGGGAGCGTGAGGCGCGCGTGACGCACCAGGGCAGGCGCGTTACATTCGTGTAACGCGCTGAGCCAGGCGCGTTACATCCTGCGTTCCTATGGGCCGTGTAACGGCCTGCGTTAGGCCGCCAGGTGGATGTGACGGTCCCGCCTAGACCGTTACAGCCCTGTGACGGTCTAGGGCTAGACCGTCAGGCGTTGTGTTGCACCGAGGCGAGTTTTTGTGTTCTCCGCCTTGTTCCGCGATGTGTGGGTCCCCGGTCGACCCGGTTGGGACCCAGTGGTCGACTTGCGGTCTCGTGAGTGCCAGACACCCATGGGATTCTGTGTCCGTGTTTTGAGGGTGTCTGGAAGACCGTGTTATCTCGTTTAGCGTGCCCGTAGGGTTGAGAGTCCGGGTGACTTCTCGCGTGTTGGGCTTTCGTGTTACGTTCGATCGAGTCACCGTGCATCGGTGTGTGTGCGGTGGGGTCTCCCCCGCATGTCGTGGGTTTCTTTGGAAGGCGATTCCCATGTGGGCCACGTGTTTGGCCTTGGACTGCGAGTCCAGTTATCCGGCCTGGGGCTGGAGGTTTCCCGCTTGCCCTGAGATGGGAAATCGACAAGGTGGCTTGTGTGCTGCCCTGGGAATCGTGCTTCTGTGTTTTCCGTGTGGCCCGTGTGGGTGGCCTTAGTCCCTTGCATTCCCTTCCCGAGGGAGTGGTCTTGGCGGTTCGTGAGTTGTCTCGGTACTCGTGCTACCGTGGTTTTAGACCTAGAGATTGGACTGGATTGACGGCCTTGTGCTGTTGCGTACAACGGTCTTGACCCCGAGTCTTGTGACTCAAGGACCGTTGGGTGTAATGCGTCTAGAGGACTGTCCAGAGTCCAGTGGCTTAACGCCACTTGAGTTTTCTCGACTCTCGCGCAGGGTGCGTGCGTGGCCGTGGATTGCGAGTCTTGTCTCTTCTCCGACTGAGGTCACCGTGCGACGGGGCCGGTACGTGGGGTGGTCCCCGTACGTCGTCGGATGCGGACATTGTTTTCCGTTGACTTGAGAGTCTACTCCTTCAGTGACCCTCCACTAGTTGTAGCCTACCAGTACGCGGTACCGGTCGCACCAGGGAGTGGTGTACGGGCTTACCCTTAGAGGCGGTTTGTGGACCGGTTGCCGTCGGGCCCCACGTCTTGCAGCCAGAGTCCGGCTGAGGGGAAAACCGGTCAGAGGGCCAGACCAGGGACGCGCGGTCTGTGTGTGCACACGTGGTTGGGGGTGGTTGGACCCACATCGACGGGCGTGACCCCAGCTAGTCAGTTGTTTGTGGTACTTTTACGGTGTTCGTGCCTTTGGTTGGCGCTACCACGTCAGGCAGTTCACCTGCGGTGCGGTGTAAGTCGTCAGGGGACGCTACCGACTGTGCTTCTAGTGGGAGATACTCTTGTCGAGTTGGGAGTGATAGACTGTCAGTTTCCATGACTTTGACCTTCGGGTTTTGGTCGTGTCGACCGTTGAGTTTCGGTTGTTTCGCCGTGGCGCGTGTGTTGGTTTTCGCGGGCGTCAGACTAGTGCTAGTGACTCTACCGAGGTTGCATCTTGTTGTGCAGTACCCGCGATCGGATGGTCGGGGTTGCACCTTGGACAGTGTGTCCAGGTCGGCTGTGTCCGGGGGACAGGCCTCTACGGCATGGTTACCGTGTGTTTTTACTTCGGTAAGCGGTACTAGTGTAGTCCGGTAGCCTCGACCGCGAGGTCAGGGTGTGTTTCTGGTACAGTAGGAGTAGTTGTAGTGCCGTGTTTTGACCGGCCACCGGGTTTACTGTTCCTACTGTTGCGGTTGCTCTTGTAGCCTTCCTTTCTGCTACCGCCGTTGTTTCCGGTTGGGGTTCCGCGGGACCCCTGCTGAGTCTCTGTTTTGGAGACTCATTCCCTGCTTTTCAGGTGTGGCGGCTCTTCCTCGAGGTTCGAGGGCGCGGAGCGGGGGTTCTCAGTTACCAGCTTGCCGGGCCGAGTGTTCACTTGGCACGTGATACGCATTACTGCTTTAGACTGTACTTTCTGTTGGACTGGACTCTGTTATAGCTGTAGTTGTTTATTTATTCTATTAATTGTTGTCCTGCTTTATTTCCTATTTCTTTGTGCCTCCACACTCCTTTTAACCCTTCCGAGCCCTCCCGGCTCGTGGGCGGCGGTTCGAGTCTCGGGTTATCGGGCCCTCCCGGTAATCGGATTCTCGGGTCGTTACAGCTGGTATCAGAGAGGTGATTGTGGACGTACATAGGAATTCGAGATATTACAGTGATCAGAGTCCATAAGGTCCAGTACAGTCGGCAGCTGGCTTAGGGTTTTGTGTTCGCTTTCCGCCTAGTTGCTCGCTTGAGAGCTTGAGTGCGCTGTGCGGCGCTGTGAAGGTGGTTGCTGTCCGCGGCTTTCGTGCCAGCATGGGGTCTAAGGATCGAGGTTGAGAGCCTTCTCCCTCATCGGTGGTGGCCCTGGTTGTGCTGCGTTGGGCAGAGGTTGCTGGCAGGCGCAAGCTCGCGGTGCTGCGTTCGAGGAACCTGCAGCGTGGTCAGGTGGCCGGAGAAGATTTTTCGTGGTTAAGTGGCCGTGAGCGTGCTCTGAGGGAGCTGCTGTCAGTTTTGGCCACTCCAGCTTGAGGTTTATCCAGCCCCTGAGAGTTCAGGTCGTGGTTTAAGGTGGCAGAGCGGGTGTTCTGATCGAGAAGTGTGCTCGGGTGAGCGGAGGATCTTCTCGGTGAGCTGCTGTTTCGTCGAGCCTGATGATCTTGTCGTGCTCTGTGGCGTCAGAAATGACGTGTCGGTCCGATTGTTCTGCAGATTTCGAGGCAGGATTTGGCAGAGATGTCCCGGTAAGTCTTTGCTCCTGCGTTTCTGTCAGTGGATGGGTTGTGTTCGCCCTGGAGTTGGCTTGAGATGTGAAGGCTCCGCGGTGAGTTCGGGACTCGAGGATGAGCATCGGCGGTTGTCGATTATGGCTCGTGTTGCGGCTCTTGGCGTGGTGTGTTGCAGTTCGAGGAATTGCAGCAGTGGTGCATCGAGAGATGCTGTGATTATGGTCCGATGTGACACTCGCTGAGTGTGTCGGAGGCGCTGACCTGATGGAAGCGATGGTTTTCCTTGGTGCTGGATGGTGCTGTTTCCAGCATGCGCGAGGTTTGAGGTCAGGTCGAGCGTGGAGTTCTTCCGTTGGTCGGAAGTGCGTTTGGTTCTCCTTTGGTTGGAGAGATTGTGTTGGGCTAAGGTTCGTCGTCTTGCATTGCGTGCCCGGATTGGTTGGCCTTGTGTGCCATGAAGTCCGTGCGAGACGTGCTCCTTGTCTTGGCAAGGTGGTTGCCTGTGAGAAGTCGTGCCCATTCCCTTGTCGTGTGAGGGTGCTGGCGCTGTTCCGGAAGGACGAGTGCCTGTTGGGCGGTGTTTGCTTTCTCGGCTGTGCGCGCGGATCAGAGTGCGCAGCGGAAGCGTGGTGGGCTTGTGACCCACTGGTTCAGGATCGTAGCGTTGGTTGCTACGGGCGGATTCCTGAGTTTGCGTTGAGCATTGGAGGATTGGTTCCTCGGTGTGAAACGTGTTGTTGCCGTGCCGTTGCTCGAGGTATTATGATTCTTGGCACTGGCAGGATGGAGTGCCGGGGAATGTGCTGGCTAGTGTGCTGCATGAGTACCCTGTTCCTGTGTTGGAAGCCGTGTCAGGCGTCGGTGTTAGACCCGGATGGAGTTGTTGAGGATGTCACCTGACGGAGGTCGAAGGATTTGATGAGACCAGATGGAAGAGTGACGCCTACGGGCGGAGGCCTTTTGTGAGATTGGCGTCGGATTGGTGGTCCTTGATAGGACGCTGGTGTCGCAATGGTTATCCCTGGTTTGGTGACCAGCATGGGATGGTTCCCCTGTGAGTCTGAGGCCAGTGAGGTGATGACTGAAGACACCAGGTTTTTGTCAATTGGTTTCGTCGTGCTCCCCAAGAGGGTCGAGTTGGTGCGATGTTCGAGCTCGGATGCGGAGTCCTAGAGGAGTGCAGCTCGAGATGTGGCATCAGTCTGTGTGGGAGTCGACGGATGGCTTGCCGAGGTTTGGAATGTTTCCTTCGGACCCGGTGGAGGACCAGGAAAGAGGGAAGAACCTGAGTGAGCGGTTGGTGATCGTCGACGCGTGGTCTTTTCACAGACAGAAGATGCTAGTTGTCGGGGCTCGAGCGTGGCGTGAGCTGTGTGCCAGCGAGACCTTTGGTGGTCGTTTCAGTGATGTGCCTTCCCGGACGGGATCTGGACTTTGTCGAAGTTTGTCTTCTGACAAGTGTTGGCACAGTGTTATATCCGGCTTTCGGCTTGCCATGTGTGAGGTGTTTTCTTGGTGCTGAGCCGATGTTCTGGTTGCGGTCTGCTGAGAGGACTGCTTGAGCTGGTGGAGGCTCTGTTTTGGTTGCTCCCTTGAGGAGGGTGTGCAACCTGTCAGCTGGTTGCGAAGCTGATGTGCGATTTGTCTGCTGACCATTGGATGGATCAGTAGCTGTTGCTCGTGTCGAGGGTTGTGTTTCCTCGGTGAGCAAGATTGTGGCTGCGGTGCCATGGTGGTTTCTCGCGTTGTCTGAGGTGATGCCGGATTGTGCCCTTCGGTATATGCCTGCTCTGTTGGCCAGTGTGCTCGGCGCGAGGAGCGAGGTGTTGTGTGTGATTGTAAGTCTGGCAGTGTCCCTCAGGATTGGTGTGTTCGTGAGGATCGAGGTTTTTTGTGCTGGGGCTCTGACAGCGTGTCAGTTGGTTCGGTGTTCTTCTCCTGTGACTTCGTGCTTGGTCCTGAATTTCGAGGATGAAATTCCTTGAAGGGGGGAGGGCTGTAATGCCCCGAGTTTTTCGGATCTTTTTGGATCATTTTAGTGGGTCTCGGAGTGTATTTTGTGCTTTACACGTGTTTTTCCCTGATATGCCTTCGGAACTCTGTGCAGGGCAAACCGTGGCGTTCTTCGACTCCGGGACAGTACCACTGCGTTATGTTCCTTCCGAGGATCGCGGAGGTAATTTTTCATAATTTTCTGAATTTATCGAATTTTCGGGTTTTCCTATATATACTAACCCTTTTCTCTTTCCCCTCTCATTCTCTCTTTCTCACTCTCTCTCATCTCTTTCTCTCCCCCTCTCCCCGGGCGGCCGACGGTGGCGGAGGAGGGCGAGGCGGCGATGGCGGGAGGCGAGGAACGGGGAACGGGTCGAGGATCGAGGGCCGGTGGCGCGTGGAAGCTCGACCGCGGGTTCGTGGAGCGGCGAGGGTTTCACGGCATTTTCTTCGCGGATCGACGAGCTCGGGGCGCGAAATCTTCGGTGGAGGTAGGGAGATGGACCCCCAGCTCGTGCACTTCCTTTCCCGCGAGTTTCGTAGGCCGTGGTGAGCCGAGCGGGTGGAATCGGGGTTTTTTGGGCAAAACCCATGTTTTAGGGCTTGTGGGCCGATCTCTCGTTTTACGGCGTTTTTGGCCGATCCAGGGGTTTAGATGCATGCCTAGGGGTTTGGGGATGGATTCCCCTTTGTTTCCCCATCACCCGGGGGTGATCGGGGCGTGGATCGGTGTTTTGGATGGTTTCCCGCCGTAACGTTCTCGGGAGGGTGTGACGGTCATTCCAGTGACCGTTACATGTGTGTAACGCGCCTGGGCAGGGGCGTTACATTCCCTTTGCTTTGGGCTTTGGCGTTCGTGGGTGTGACGGTCCCACGATAGACCGCCACAGCCGTGTGACGCGCCTGGGTGGGTGCGTCACATCCCCTGTTACCCAGCTGAGGGCTGGGGGTGTAACGGCCCCCGACGGACCGTTACATGCGCGTGACGCGCCTGGGGTGGGCCGTCAGGGGTGTTCCAACCGTTGTCGTTTGACCGTTGGGTGTCTGTGTGTGTAACGCGCTGGACCAGGCACGTTACATTTGTGTAACGCGCTGGGGCAGGCGCGTTACATCCCGTTTTCACGCTGGGAGCATGAGGCGCGCGTGACGCACCAGGGCAGGCGCGTTACATTTGTGTAACGCGCTGAGCCAGGCGCGTTACATCCTGCGTTCCTATGAGCCATGTAACGGCCTGCGTTAGGCCGCCAGGTGGATGTGACGGTCCCGCCTAGACCGTTACAGCCCTGTGACGGTCTAGGGCTAGACCGTCAGGCGTTGTGTTGCACTGAGGCGAGTTTTTGTGCTCTCCGCCTTGTTCTGTGATGTGTGGGTCCCCGGTCGACCCGGTTGGGACCCAGTGGTCGACTTGCGGTCTCGTGGGCGCGAGGCACCCATGGGATTCGGTGTCCGTGTTTTGAGGGTGTCTGGAAGATCGTGTTATCTCGTTTAGCGTGCCCGTAGGGTTGAGAGTCTGGGTGACTTCTCGCGTGTTGGGCTTTCGTGTTACGTTCGATCGAGTCATCGTGCATCGGTGTGTGTGCGGTGGGGTCTCCCCCACATGTCATGGGTTTCTTTGGAAGGCGATTCCCATGTGGGCCACGTGTTTGGCCTTGGACTGCGAGTCCAGTTATCCGGCCTGGGGCTGGAGGTTTCCCGCTTGCCCTGAGATGGGAAATCGACAAGGTGGCTTGTGTGCTGCCCTGGGAATCGTGCTTCTGTGTTTTCCGTGTGGCCCATGTGGGTGGCCTTAGTCCCTTGCATTCCCTTCCCGAGGGAGTGGTCTTGGCGGTTCGTGAGTTGTCTCGGTACTCATGCTACCGTGGTTTTAGACCTAGAGATTGGACTGGATTGACGGCCTTGTGCTGTTGCGTACAACGGTCTTGACCCTGAGTCTTGTGACTCAAGGACCGTTGGGTGTAATGCGTCTAGAGGACTGTCCAAAGTCCAGTGGCTTAGCGCCACTTGAGTTTTCTGGACTCCCGCGCAGGGTGCGTGCGTGGCCGTGGACTGCGAGTCTTGTCTCTTCTCTGACTGAGGTCACCGTGCGACGAGGCCGGTACGTGGGGTGGTCCCCGTACGTCATCGGATGCGGTCGTTGTTTTCCGTTGACTTGAGAGTCTACTCCTTCAGTGACCCTCCACTAGTCGTAGCCTACCAGTACGCGGTACCGGTCGCACCAGGGAGTGGTGTACGGGCTTACCCTTAGAGGTAGTTTGTGGACCGGTTGCCGTCGGGCCCCACGTCTTGCAGCCAGAGTCAGGCCGAGGGGAAAACCGGTAAGAGGGCTAGACCAGGGACGCGCGGTCTGTGTGTGCACACGTGGTTGGGGGCGGTTGGACCCACGTCGACGGGCGTGACCCCAGCTAGTCACTTGTTTGTGGTACTTTTACGGTGTTCGTGCCTTTGGTAGGCGCTACCACGTCAGGCAGTTCACCTGCGGTGTAAGTCGTCAGGGGACGATACCGACTGTGATTCTAGTGGGAGGTACTCTTGTCGAGTTGGGAGTGACAGACTGTTAGTTTCCATGACTTTGACCTTCGGGTTTTGGTCGTGTCGACCGTTGAGTTTCGG
This sequence comes from Amorphophallus konjac, assembly GCA_022559845.1. NCBI lineage: Eukaryota > Viridiplantae > Streptophyta > Magnoliopsida > Alismatales > Araceae > Amorphophallus > Amorphophallus konjac. The sequence goes on from CM040121.1 coordinate 267,908,818, forward strand.
TTGTTTCGCCGTGGCGCGTGTGTTGGTTTTCGCGCCGTCAGACTAGTGCTAGTGACTCTACCGAGGTTGCATCTTGTTGTGCGGTACCCGTGATCGTATGGTCGGGGTTGCACTTGGACAGTGTGTCCAGGTCGACTGTGTCCGGGGGACAGGCCTCTACGGCATGGTTACCGTGTGTTTTTACTTCGGTAAGCGGTACTAGTGTAGTCCGGTAGCCTCGACCGCGAGGTCAGGGTGTGTTTCTGGTACAGTAGGAGTAGTTGTAGTGCCGTGTTTTGACCGGCCACCGGGTTTACTGTTCCTACTGTTGCGGTTGCTCTTGTAGCCTTCCTTTCCGCTACCGCCGTTGTTTCCGGTTGGGGTTCCGCGGGACCCCTGCTGAGTCTCTATTTTGGAGACTCATTCCCTGCTTGTCAGGTGTGGTGGCTCTTCCTCGAGGTTCGAGGGCGCGGAGCGGGGGTTCTTAGTTGCCAGCTTGCCGGGCCGAGTGTTCACTTGGCACGTGGTACGCTTTACTGCTTTAGAGTATACTTTCTGTTGGACTGGACTCTGTTATAGCTGTAGTTGTTTATTTATTCTATTAATTGTTGTCCTGCTTTATTTCCTATTTCTTTGTGCATCCACACTCCTTTTAGCCCTTCCGAGCCCTCCCGGCTCGTGGGCGGCGGTTCGAGTCTCGGGTTATCGGGTCCTCCCGGTAATCGGATTCTCGGGTCGTTACACCCTAGATTGGGGGTGAATGCGGTACAACCTGCCCGGCGTCCGTGTGGGAATCCACGGCTCACGGGGGCTTACGGAGGTCCTCGGCAAGGTCCCTAGTCGGCTCCAAGGAATATGGAGACGAGAGGAAGCCCTACCTCGGTAGGAATGCAACTACTATGAGAAGAGATGGATGCTCCTATGCGCACCGGAGTGCATGCACAATCTAACCTAGCAACTATCAATCAATGATCAATCATACATATAAGCAATAAAGAAAATGATGATGCAACAATGGTAAGAGAGCAGGGGGGGAGATCAACAAGCAGCACCACGAGCAGCAAATCGCATGGAATATAACAATCAAAATAGACCGTGAGTGCACTGTGGCACCGGATGAACGGTCCTGATGCGATCGCTCAGACAGTAAAACGGTCTGTATGGGACCGTGTAATCCAGGGAGAAAACAGAATGATCACAGAATGCCGAAAATACAAGGCAGCGGTGACAGGAAAATACCAGAAGCGCGGTCTGTGACCAACCGCGTAATCTCCTGAACAATCCTCCAGCAACCGTGTGCCTGCAATCGAAACACCGTGACGCGTACCTGTGCCGAAGAGATGGACGGCTAGATTCCAGCCGCTTAAAATGATGAACGGTATACCAGGCACCGTGCGAAATATGGAACAGAAGCGGGACTGGCTCTGGTCGCAGGGGATGGATGGTTGAGTATCAGCAGCTCCTGAAGATGGACGGCTCTGGGAGAACCGCGCACGTCCCAGGAGGCAGAAAACGCATCCAACCTGCAAGTCACTCCAAGAAGAAAACTTGCACAACGAAGGGGGGTCAGCAACTCAAAAGCACGATGGGCATTAGGCGTCCCACCGTGATCGCCACAAAAGGGGTGTAGATATATTTTTCTCCTCCTACTAAAGATCAATATGCGTCATGAATGGAACAATATGCGATGAGCAAATAACAACGTTTAGAGGAGAACAGAAAAAAAAAGACCGTGATCGCCACCAAGGTGCCGTACGTGATGGACACGCCGTACCTTGGAAAGAGGGGAGAGTACTCGCCTAAGTTGCAGCGCTGGGTATATGAACGACTCCTGAAGAACCTCCTTACGGTGTATGGTCTTACGATAGACCGCCTAAGTGCGCTGTAGAAGGTGCGGGAGGAACTACTGTTGGAGGAAGAACGGCTTTATATTGACCGCACGAACAGGAACAACGGCCCTCTATGAACCGCACGTACTGTTGAACGGCGATAATGAAACCGCACAAGTCTACCACGCAGTAAGTTGCAAGGGGTCCAACCTCCACCCTCTTCGGTCGGCCAGAGGGGATGGGCCTCGTGCTGATGATTGCTGACCTGCGAAACAACGTAAGAAACACACAGAAAAGACCTAGATTAGAACTGGACAGTGTAGTAAACGTCAAAATGGTAAGAGATGAACATTAACAAATGGAAAGGAGGATACCTGGGGGGTTTTAAACCCCTAGGGTGACAAAAACGTGGGTGGATGTGTGCATGGTAGTGAGAAAGAAGGGGGACGTAGGGAGAAAACGATGCATGCAATGAAGAACGTAATGGAGACTATAAACCAAAAGGACTCAAAAATCAAACTACTCCCTGAACCGGAGGCTTATGTGGACGTAGAAAGCCTCCCTCCTTGGTGCTAGGTCGCTCAAAAACTCGGCAGGGCTCCGCCGTCGACCAAGATCTCCCCCCCTTTTCAAGTCCGGCCATTAGGGTCTATTTATAGAGCCTAGAAAGTCAGCCCCGAAACTAGGGTTTTGAGCTATTTTCAGGTCGAGATTATAAAAGATAAATCGTAGATATTATCATTATCTCTCATCCAGTCGAAACAGCATCAAAAATGGTTGATTATCCATGGAGATATCGATAAAAGAAGTTGGGGATAAAACCATGCATAAAAGGGATAAAAAACTGTTAAAAATCACCAACCGACAGGATGAACGGTCTTACGATAGACCACTCAAAAGCATGGGCGGTTCAATTTGGACCATCCAAACCCGTCGGTGGAAATTCAAATAATCAGAAAATTAGCCCAATTATTGCTCGAACTGACCGAAACGTCCGCCGTTGGACCCTCAAAGATGCACAGTTCTAATAAGACCGTTCAAATGTAGAGCGGCCAACAAGCGACCGTTCTAACCCTGTCGGTGATAATTCAAATAATTGGATAATTATCTGAGAAAATTGGCACGCATAGGACTCTGAGATATAGGCGGTTGGAATTCGCCCGTCCATTGGTTTGAACGGGCCTGATAGGGCCGCACAAAAGCCTGTCGGTGAATATTCAGAAAATCCTCAGAAATTAGCCAAAATGTATGAACGGTCCGGGTTCAACCGCCCCAGTCTTGAACGGCTGATGTTGGACCGTTCATGCTCTTGGATACTTGACTTTCATAAAACACGTTCAATTAATCAAAGCCAAGGTCCAATAAGCCCTGAATTGATACGGACTTTACCAAGGAGGGAGGCTACCCATAAAATGGGCCCAGGACGTGTCACAAAAAATGACCCAATGAATGATGGACAACTTAGGACATCAACTAATGGGAGTAAGAGAAACGACTCAGCTTATCGACATAAAACGGGTGTCAACATATGGATCTCGGGAAATGAATATACTGCACCATCAACAACACATGTACTTAGGCTATGAATCATATGCAGCATTCTCCATATCCATTAATTGTGTCATGCACAGTCAAACTTCACACGTAGAAAATGAAATGTGAGCACTATTCTGATAGAAGTTTCTTGATAATGAGTAAAATTTAATACAAAAAGTATGAAAGATCTTCCTTAAGGAATAATCTAATTGATTTTTCAAAGGTGACGGATCCATTTAGAGAATATCCTTTGACCAAGATTATTTGCCTGGTTAAATTGCTGGGTGATTTGATGTGAACTTTCTTGCTACTATTTGCTCCATAAAAGAGAAGTTTTGGATTACCCATGTTACTTCCATATATCCTTTCATGTTTCTGTGAAACATAAGGAACTGGGATATATGAGTGTTGTCATTGAGCCATGATTCTGTGGTTAAGGCAATCAGCGAATTGCTTCTTTATTAACCTGGCTAATCAATTTACTAGCTCACCTTGAGGTAGGACAAGATACACCTTATAAGACATGATATCATTTTATGGAGAAGGGTTTCAATTTGCTCATCCCTTTCTTTCAAATAGCATTACAGGTGACCCTAATTGCTCAAGGGGATGTGCCACTTTCGATTGTAATGACTGCTTGCACAACTCTAGCAGCAGTCTTTGTTACTCCCTTATTGACCAAAATTCTGGCTGGAGCATATGTCCCCGTTGATGCTGTCAAGCTTTCCATCAGTATTTTACAGGTGAATTGACGCCCATTTGAGGTATATATTGACATTTGGCAATATGTTTCCTTTCTAGGCTGTTAAATATATATTTTGTTGTAGGTGGTGGTTGCGCCTATTCTACTTGGCTCTTACTTGCAAAAAGTATTCCCTGCCTCCGTGAAAGTAGTTCTACCATTTGCTCCACTTCTTGCTGTCTTAGCTTCTTCATTGCTTGCAAGCAGGTTTAATCTTCATAACTTTGACTCTTGACCAACTTGACAAGCTGGCATTTAATCAGAATTCTTCTATAATGTTTGTTATCCTTTCAGTGTATTTTCAGAAAATCTTGTTCGTCTAAAACAATCAATGGTCTCTGCAACAAATGGTTCTGATCTTGGATTCAAAGACATGTTGTCTGGATATTTGGGGGTTGTCGTATTATCTGTTATCCTGCTGTATTTTGCAGGTTTATTTGTGGGGTATGTCTTTTTCACCTTTCTTGCTCCCAGCAAGCGGAACGGCGTGAAGATGGACTCTATGGAACGATTTTGACGTGGAGTCTCTCGAGGTGCTGTGCGCGCACGCGCGAAGCACGTTCATTTGACTAGTTACTCTATAAGAGTAATAATTTTTTTATGACGAGAAATCTAACACAACCGTAAGTAGAGTGCCGGATATCTAAGTTCAAGCGTAGCAAATACTCAACTCAACGAACATCTCTTTTTTTTAAAGTTAGTAAACCCGAACTCACATCTCTAGTAGGAGAGTACATGTGAGACAATTAAATCCTTAGTTATGGAGAGGCGAATTTAAAACCTCCCTATCACGTGATAGTGTCCTTATAGGACAACCCACTTGGAGTCCTCTACCTTATGAGTAATACTTGTGCACCGTTAGATGTGTATCAAACTCCACACATTTTATTTTGATCGGTCCATCTGACATAAAGGACATTGAAGCTCATAAATATCTTGACCACACCCAACCCCGACACTCGGTAGGTAGACCTATGCACTTTGTGAAATCTAGATGAATTGAAAAATACTATATTAGTAGTTAGATATACCTTAGAGGGGGGTGAATAGATGTGATTTTTGATAAATAATCGAGGTATTAAAATTTTAAATATGAAATGTAACGGAAAATAAATTTGCACGACATCAATCACGTGTGCATAGAACACAAAGATTTATAGTGGTTTGGTCTACCTTGGTAAACTTACGTATGTCCAATCTCCTTGGAATTTCACTAACCTTTTTCATAAGGTTACACCGGTTAGTTCTCAGGGTCCAACTCCCAGTTGATCTTAGCAGGTCTTAGCAAAACATTCTCTGCTTGTTTTCCAAGAACAGGTGACCCAGTTAATTTTGATCAGATTTCATCAAATCAGCCCCAGTTACACAGAGTGACTTAATTTTTCTGGTAATTTCACATCAGCTAACTTTTCAGGAGCTAGTCACCCAACTGATTTGAGTTTTAGCAAATTGATCGAACATACGCAGTGATGTTGCCAAGAGCAACAAATGCTTTTGCTCCAAGACGGTTATAATTTACAATAATAATAAATGAAAAATACTGAAAGATAAGAAGAGGAGGGAACGAAGAATGTGATTGAAGTGTAGATTCTCTTGTAACACTCGAATCCGTCCGAAACTTAAAGATAATTAAATGTTTTATATTTAGAGCCCATATAAATTTTACGTTCTCTTAATTAAGGTCCAGTACCTTGAACGGTATAGTGAATATGAGTTTAACAAAATTTATTAAATAAATTAAATAGATATCTCACTTCATTAGTGTGTAACTTTTTATTAGAATATCTGAATAGGATCAATATTAGGTTCATTAGAAAGAGAATTTAAAGATCTATAAATTTCGTGTTGAACATAATTTCAAATTTTGATGTTTGATCGGTCAAAAATAAGATAGAAGAATCTAACTCTTTGAGACCCTATTATTGTTAAATTTTTGAGAGTTTTTAATGCAAAACCACCCCCTCTCTTATATCCCTCATCCTCGTCAGATAAAATTAAAAAACAACCTAAAAGATTCCCCATGTTCCCTATTTCCCCCTCCTCCACGTCATGTTCTGATCTTCTTCTTATCCCCCCCTCCATCCTAATCTCCTTCTTCTTCTTCTTCTTACCCCCTCCGTCCCTCCCCTATATAAAACACCCCCCTCTTCCCCCTCCACTCACGTAATAACCATCTCCCCTCCTCTCATCTCTTCTCTCCCTCTCCCACGTTCTCACTCCATCCCCCTCCTCCTCTTTTCATTCTCTCATCCCCCCAACTCTTCTCTCTCTCTCTAAACCCTCTCTCTCTCACGTTCTCTAACCCTCCCTCCCTCTCATTTTTCTTTTATTTTATTTTCATCTCTCTCACATTCTCTCACCTCTCCCTCTCTCTTTTTCTCATTTGTTTTCTTCTTTCATCTCTCTCTCCTTAATATTTTTTTCATTTTCTCGCTCATCTTTCCTCCCACTCTTTTATTTTCTATAAATAAGCGGAGAAGATAAGATGAGATCGGAATAATAAAAATATTTGACAACAATTTTGACGGAGAATTTATGAGTTTATTTGGAGTACTTCACCCTTCTTTACGTGGAAAACTATCCTTATAGGTAAATTGCGGTTGTTAAATTTTATTATTTGGGGAAGATATAATACGATAAAAAGTATTTCTGGGACATGAAAATTATCTTTTCCTACGTAAGAAATATTACAGGAGCTCGGGTGAGGTATTCAATATAGTTTGAGAAGTCCACCCTAAAGGTAGTCACATGATAAATCGACTACATATTATTTGATATTTATATTTATTTGATTTGATTTTATTTGAAATGTAATGATTCATGCTTAAATCATTGATTTATTTAACATATTTGACCCGATGATTTATGCTTAAAATTTGTTATTTATTTAGTTATTATTACGTTAATTTTACTTTAATTATTAGAATCGTAATTTTATATAGTTAAATAATAGTGATGTTAATAAATTTGGCACACTGTCCTATGATTTAAAATTTGATTTATAATATTAAAATATGACTCGATGACAATCAGTTATTTTAACAATTTTAATGACAAGTTTTACGTATCGAAGATGACTATATAATAAGAAGAAAAAATATAAATAATAATAATTAAGCATATGGACTGTGTCACTTTAAGGAGGTGTGGGATGACAAATCGTAGTTAGCGTCCGCTACGGGATTAGGCCCATTTCCGAGGACAAACGGATTTCTGAAAAATTCGGAACCCAGAATAAGAAAATTATCTAGGGAATGGTGGAGTATTAACTCCCGATCCTGCGTGGTTGATTAAGGCCGACAGGCTTCAGCGTCTAAATCATTTATCTTTAAGTCGACGTATGGATGCCTAGGTATGTGTTTGCTACTGCTTATAGTGACGGGATGTATGTCCAATATGTACTTATCCAATATGTGATAAATAACTAATGCATTATGTGACTCTGTAAACAGGCATGACCTAATATGAAGTTCATATTTAATATATGACTCTGATATGATCTGAAAATAAATTTATCTGTATAAGCTCTGAATTAGTTAAGATATATACCATGTCATTTGTCAGTTAGATGAGATCTGTTATATGCATTTGATTATGAATATGAAAATCGTTCTGTTCTATTATATTTCCTTCGCATTCATAGTATATATATACAATCCAATGAAATTATGATTAGCTATACATATATCATGGATTTTGCACATATTATTATATGATAAGCATGTGATTAGTTTTAGTGTATACTGAGTCTTTGGACTCATTTCTGTTGTCTAACCATTTCAGGAAACTGACAAGCGTGCACTCTGACTCCGACGAACAGTAGGTCGGAGGGTGATTCTGGGTGTAATTTGGATTTCCGCTGTGTAGAATAAGTAGGTTTGACTTTCTTTTATATAATGAATGTAAATATGACATTTGAGTAAAGATATGTAGAAATCAATATACAATGTAAATTATGTGTGTTTATCTTATGGAAATGGTATGGTTGTACTTTTTGAATATGTGATGGCTTGGCCTTTAACGCCTTACAAATATCTGAGCCCACAATAGTCCGTCTATACGTTGTGACGTCTTCGGACTGGATTAATACAGGATCGCGGGAAGGGGGGCACCACATCTCCCTAGCTCCTCTCTAATGCTTCCCATAGTGAAAGACTTTAGGGATGGGAATGAATATAGTGAAGTCCCTCGTAGACGTGAATGTGCAGGAAGCTTGCTACTCAGGGATTACTTGAGAGCTCGTTTAATGCTTGGCGTGCAGAAGGCGCTTCATTCAACGAAGTCCAGGGTATTTATAAACTCTTGGATCTTCTATCCGTTAGACTCAAGTAGTCTTCAACGATTTGATCCCATCGCAACATTCGGTGGCCGTGACTCCTTCTTGGAACTCAATGTTCATTGCATACTCTGATCTTTGTCGAGGCAGTAGGTGGGTCAGGCATTTGCCACAGATATCCTATCTGCGTATCTTCTCTTTGCTTACCATATATCTCTATCGCCGTAATATGTATATCTTGCAAATATATTAAAAGTATTTCTTCTATATACAATTGTTAGTATGACATGAGATAATGTAATGAAATTTGAAATATGTGTCTTAGCGTTTGAATACATGAATAAAATAATTCTGGGTACGTAAGTATATCTCACTCCAATAAGCGGCCATATATATTTAAGCATGCATTATAGAGTATTTTACGTCTTGGGATAAAAGTAGACAATAGTTATTGTGCATTTAACGCAGGACGTATGTGACTGTTTGACCATCTAATATATTTGTCTGGACGTGCATCGTCCGAGTATTAAAGTATTTCAAGTAAGTTAGACGATAAGAGTATCATCTATGTTATATCGTCTAAGTGTTTTAATAAGTATTTTGTCGTTTTATGATACTTAGATGAAACACGGTAAAAAATAGTTTATTGGACTAAGTCTAATAGATGGAAGGTGTGTCGTCTATCATCTTATTAGACGATGTGGTGGTAGTATTTATGTAGACTTAAGTGATGTATTGTAACAACCCGAGATCCGAATATCGGGAAAGGCCTGATAACTCGAATCTCGAACCGCCACCCACGAGTCCGAAGACTCGGAAAAGTTAAAGGGATGGCGTGAAAATATACGAGAATCAGAAATAATTGCAGAGTTACACAATTTTTAAATGAATAAGCAGGAAATAATGATTAACATTAAGCAAATTATATGGTCCACCAAATAACAATAGCCCAAATTATAACAGTAGTCCACAACTAGTACAGTCTAGAAAGAAAAGTACAACTACACGGGATATACCTCGGCCATGACAACTGGCAACTAACCCTGGGCAGAAGAACTACTTGGAGCCTCTGAAGCGCTCCCCTGAAGCCTCGCCTCACCTGAAACCACGGAAAAACGCAGGGAACGAGTCTCATAACAAAAGGCTCAGTAGTGATCACTCGGACCCCCACCTCGCAAAAATGAGAAACTACACGGGAGGCCACTAAAGTAGGAACTAACAAGACGTAGAACGGGGAGCTACAAGGATAAGTAAACGGAAAAGCTCGGTTACGTCTAATGCCGACCACACGGCACGAAAACTGAGACAACGTGGCAAGAAAACCAAAGAGTCACTGCCTAGCTAAGACAGGAGTACCGTCCACTAGAAGCAAGGCCGGATGCATCCCCTGACGTCTTAGACCGCGCCTCAGGTGGCCCCCTCATCACCCCTAGTGGAACGGGGACACCGCACAAGTAACCATAGAACAAGGACTGTTCGGGGTCGCACTCGTCAGTGCGAGTCCGCTGCCCCCGACCACGTGTGCACACACAGACCGTACGTCCTAGGTCAGGCCCTCTGACTAGTTTTCCCCTCAGCCGGACTTTGGCGTCAAAACGTGGGGCCCTACAGTAACCAGTCTAGAAACCGTCTCTCGGGGTAGCCTCGCCACCACTCCCTGGTGGGACTACACGGGTGTCGGAAGGCTACGACTAGTGGAGGGTCACTGGAGGAGTAGACTCTCTAGCCAACAGAAAATAACGCCTAAACCGGACAAAGTACAAGGACCGCTCCTCGTATCAACACCAACTCACGGTGACGTCAACCGAATCGCGCCACTCCCGGGGTCCCCACGACACCCACGTACAGTCCCCACATGGTGCCTAGCACCAGTCGAACCGTAGGTCAACATAGGGATCGATGTCCACTTGCCCGGGATTTGAATCGGCAAGAAACAAACTCTGGTTGGACAAAATACAGGTAGCGGTCCACTCTGGACCACTTCTGGGCAAAAAACGGTCTAGTGCTAGACTATCGGGTGACCGCTAGGCCCAACCGACACTGGGCGCTAGGAAACAGTCTATCTGGAGTCGCTTCTAGCAAGAAACGGTCCCTGGCAGGACCGCTTCCCTTCCAGGAACCCGAGAACGGCGGGAATGGCCCCAAAACGCCATTCCACGTCCCATTCACCCCCGGGTGAAGGGGAAACAAAGGGGAAACCCTTCCCCATGCCCCAGAGCATCATTTGATGCCAGCAAACCACGAAATAACGGATTAAAATGCTGGATCCGGCGCTCGAACCCCAAATCATGATTTTCCCTTCCCGGCTCAAAATAACCCTCTCTCGGCCTAGAAATTGCGGGGAAGGTAAATAACGAGCTAAGGATCCGTCACCCTACCCCGGGGAAGCTCAAAACGCGGCGGATCACCGTCGATCTTCAAAACTCCGCTTGAAACCCTCGATCTCCCACGAGCTTCCACGAACTGCACGCTGCCACGATCACCTCGCCGCCGCCGTCGCCGCCACGCCGTTGTCTCACCGCCGTCTGCAGCCGGAGGGGAGCACGCCGCGGTCGTCGCCAAAAGAGGAGAGAGAGAGAGGGGGCGCGATCGGTGCTCACGGGGGAGAAAGAAGAATAAAGAAGAAGAGAAAAAGAAAAAGAAAAGGAGGGGTATTTATAGAAAATCTGGATTTTTTTAAAAATATGAAAAAATAGAAAAATACATTTTCTCGATCCTCGGAACACGCCAGACGCACTGGTACTGTCTCGGAGTAGGAGAACGCAACGGTTTGCCCTACACAAGATTCCGTAGGTTCGTCAGAGAAAAATACGTGTAAACTGCAAAACACGTTCCGGGACCCCCAAAACTGACTCGAAACCCATGGATCCAGATCCGAAAAGTGTCCGGAAACTCGGGGCATCACATGTATCATCTATGTAAGTTTTAAATGTAAATATATGAGATTAGACGATAGGTTTGTCGTTTAGTGGTCTTAGAAAATACATCATCTAACCTTCTGTCTATCTTACTTACGTTAGACAATGTATCGTCTATCCTTCCGTCAGCTTGTTTGTGTTGAACGATGTATCGTCTAATGTTTTATTTTTAGACGGAGGAATTTAGTTGGAGCAGGTTGGTTGTACAGTGTAGACGAGGTATCGTCTAACTTCGAAAGTAGACGATACTTCTTCCATATTTTTTTTATTAGACGATGTCACTGAGACGGAACCATTTAGCCTTTTACAAAGTAGATGATATATGTAACGACCCGAGAATCCGATTACCGGGAAGGCCCGATAACCCGAGACTCGCACCGCCGCTCACGAGCCGGGAGGGCTCGGAAGGGCTAAAAGGAGTGTGGAGGCACAAAGAAATAGGAAATAAAGCAGGACAATTCAACAATTAACAGAAATAAATAAACTACTACTACAACAGAGTCCAGTCCAACAGAAAGTACAGTCTAAAGCAGTAAGACGTACCACATGCCAAGTGAACACTCGGCCCAGGAAACTGGCAACTGAGAACCTCTGCTCCGCACCCTCGAACCTCGAGGAAGAACCGCCACACCTGAAAAGCAGGGAATGAGTCTCCAAAACAGAGACTCAGCAGGGATCCCGCGGAACCCCAACCGGAAACAACGGCGGTAGCGGAAAGGAAGCTACAACTACAGCAGGAACAGCAAACCGGTGGCCGGTCAAAACTCAGCACTACAGCTACTCCTACTGTACCAGAAGGCACACCTCGATCACGCAGTCGAAGCTACCGAACCACGCTAGCACCACCTACCGAAGTAAAAACCCACGGCAACCACGCCGTAGAGGCCTGTCCCCCGGACACAGCCGACCTGGACACACTATCCAAGGTGCAACCCCGACCATCCGATCGCAGGTACCGCACAACAAGACGCAACCTCGGTAAAGCCACTAGCACTAGTCTCACGGCGCGAAAACCAACACACGCGCCACGGTGAAACAACCGAAAACTCAACGGTCGACACGACCGAAAACCCGAAGGTCAAAGTTACGGAAACTGACAGTCTGTCACTCCCAACTCGACAGGAGTACCACCCACTAGAAGCACAGCCGGTAGCGTCCCCTGACGTCTTACACCGCGCCGCAGGTGAACCGCCTGACGTGGTAGCTCCTACCAAAGGCGCAAACACCGTACAAGTAACCACAAACAAGTGACTAGCTGGGGTCACGCCCGTCGACGTGGGTCCAACCGCCCCCAACCACGTGTGCACACACAGACCACGCGTCACTAGGTCTGGCCCTCTGACCGGTTTTCCCCCGTAGCCGGACTCTGGCTACCGACGAGGGGCCTACGGTAACCGGTCCACAAACCGCCTCAAAGGTGAGTGCCCGTACACCACTCCCAGGTGAGACCAGCACCTCGTACTGGTGGGCTACGACTAGTGGAGGGTCACTGAAGGAGTAGACTCTCAACTCAACGGAAAACAACGTCCGAATCCGACGACGTACGGGGACAACCCCGCGTACCGGCCCCGTCGCACGGTGACCACAGTCGGAGAAGAAACAGGACTCGCAGTCCACGGCCACGCACGCACCGTGCGCGAGAGTCGAGAAAACTCGAGTGGCACTTAAGCCACTGGACTCTGGACAGTCCTCTAGACACACTACAGCCAACGGTCCTTGAGTCACAAGACTCGGGGTCAAGACCGTTGCACGCAACAGCACAAGGCCGTCGATCTAGCCCAATCTCTAGGTCCAAAACCACGATATCACGAATACCGAGACAGCTCACAAGCCACCAAGACTGTTCCCTCAGGAAGGGAACGCAAGGGACCACGGCCACACGGAAAAACACAGAGGCACGATTCCCAGGGCAGCACACAAGCCGCCATGTCGATTTCCCATCTCGAAGCAAGCGGGAAACCTCCAGCCCCAGGCCGGACAACTGGACTCGCAGTCCAAGGCCAAACACGTGGCCCACACGGAAATCACCTTCCAAAGAAACTCACAATATGCGGGGGAGATCCCACCGCACACACACCGATACACGGTGACTCGATCTAGCAAGAACACGGAAGCCCGGAACACCTGGAGTCACCCGGACCCACCAAGCCCACGGGCACGCTTATCGAGGTAACACGGTACCTCCAGACACCCAAAGACACGGTCACGGAACTCCACGGGGTGTCCGAGACACACACGGCCCAAGGGGAGCACGATCAGCCGCAGACCGCCCGCCCCGGGCAGCCCGGCTGGTCACCTCCAAGAACGCGCTACACGTGCATAGCGCGTTCAGTCAGAACGCGCTATACATACCTAGCGCGTTCAACAAGAACGCGCTACAGGTCCATAGCGCGACCAGACCAGGTCGCGCTATGATCCTATAGCGCGACAACCCTGAACGCGCTGGGGCCCTATAGCGCGACAGGAACCGCCAAACTGTTCATCTTCCCCGATGAACGCGCTCTATCGGGGCTGCGCGACCTTCAAGAACGCGCTACCCAAGGCTAGCGCGTTCTCAGTCCGTGCCCGAAAACGGTGGACACCGCAGAAAAACCCATTCCACGCCCCGTTCACCCCCAGGTGAAGGGGAAACAAAAGGGGAAACCTTCCCCAAGCCCCTAGGCATGCATCTAAACCCCTGGATCGCCCAAAAACACCGTAAAACGAGGGATCCGGCTCACACCCCAAAAACAAGCACTTTCCCCAAATCGCCCCGTTTAGCCCGCTCGGCTCACCACGGCCTACAAAACTCGCGGGAAAAGAAGTACGCGAGTCGAGGGTCCATCTCCCTACCTCCACCGAAGAAACGACGCGCTGTGGACGCCGATCCATGAAGAAATCGTCGCGAAACCCTCGCCGGCTCGCGATCGCGCCACCGAGCTTCCACGCGCCTCCTCCGCCTCGATCCTCACCTGTCCTCGCCCGCATCCTCGCCCGCGCCACCTCCACCTCGCCCCCGCCTCGCTCCGTCGGCCGCCGGAGAAGAGAGGGGAGAAAGAGGGCGTGAGAGAAGAGAGAGGGAGGGAAGAGAGAAATGAGAGGGGGAGAGAGAAAAGGGTTAGTATATATAGGAAAACCTGAAAATTACAGAAATTCAGAAAATTATGAAAAATTACCTCCGCGATCCTCGGGAAGAGCACAACGCAGTGGTAACGTCCCGGAGTCGGAGAACGCCACGGTTTGCCCTGCAAAGAGTTCCGAAGGCACATCAGGGAAAAACACGTGTAAAGCACAAAATACACTCCGAGACCCACTAAAATGATCCGAAAAATATCCGAAAAATCCGGGGCATTACAGCCCTCCCCCCTTAAAGGAATTTCATCCTCGAAATTCACGACCAATCACGAAGTCCCAGGGGAAGAACACTGAATCAACTGACACGCTGTCAGAGCCCCAGCACAGAAAACCTCGATTCTCACGAAAACACGGATCCTGAGGAACACAGCCAGACTCACAATCACACACAACACCTCGCTCCTCGCGCCGAGCACACTGGCCAGCAGAGCAGGCATATACCAAAGGACACAGTCCGGCATCACCTCAGTCAACGCGAGAATCCACCATGGCGCCGCAGCCACGATCTTGCTCACCGAGGAATCACAACCCTCGACACGAGCAACAGCTACCGATCCATCCAATGGTCGGCAGACAAATGGCACATCAGCTTCGCAGCCAGCTGACAGGTCGCACGCCCTCCTCGAGGGAGCAACCAAAATAGAGCCTCCACCAGCTCAAGCAGTCATCTCAACAGACCGCAACTAGCTCATCGGCTCAACACCAAGAAACACCTCACACATGGCAAGCCGAAAGCCAGACACAACACCGTGCCAACTCTTGTCAGAAGACAAACTTCGACAAAGCCCAGATCCCGTCGGAAAGGCACATCACATGATCAGCCACCCAAGGCCTCGCTGGCACACGGCTCTCGCCATGCTCGAGCCCCAACAACCAGCATCTTGTCTGTGAAAAGACCACACGCCGACGGTCACCAACCGCTCGCTCAGGTTCTTCCTTCTTTCCTGGTCCTCCACCGGGTCCAAAGGAAACATTCCAAACCTCAGCAAGCCATCCGTCGACTCCCACACAGACTGATGCCACATCTCGAGCTGCACTCCTCTCGGACTCCGCATCCGAGTTCGAACATCACGCCAACTCGACCCTCTCGGGGAGCACAACGAAACCAAATGATGGATCCTGGTGTCTTCAGTCATCACCTCACTGGACTCAGACTTACAGGGGAACCATCCCACGCTGGTCACCAAACCAGGGATAACCATTGCGACACCAACGTCCTATCAAGGACCACCAATCCGACGCCAATCTCACAAAAAGGCCTCCGCCCACAGGCGTCACTCTTCTATCTGGTCTCATCAAATCCTTCGATCAATCCAAGTGGACACCCGCCAATCCCGATTCCGCCCTTACCACAGAGCCACGGGACACCACCTGAACAATGCTCACGGCGACCTGGTTGTCGACACCACGACCAAAGCACTTTGGGTCCCCGATCGATTATACATCTCACCGCCACAATCCGACAAGACCGTAAAGCCAACAGACGCTGCTGTGGTCGGTCACACGGTTAGGCTCACCAGCCACTCACAGCCGCCAACCGGGACCCATAGTCTGCCAGAGACCACATCCTCAAAGCACGATCTCAACCGAGGACACGATTGGGAACACAAGTCAGACACCAAGCCACCGACTCTAACCAACACGTCCTCGACCTCCGTCAGGCGACATCCTCAACAACCTCATCCAGGTCCAATACCGACGCCTGACACGGCTTCCATCACAGGAACAGGGTACTCATGCGGCGCACTAGCCAGCACATTCCCCAACACTCCATCCTGCCAATGCCAAGAACCATAAAACCTCGAGCAACGGCACGGCAACAACACGTTTCACACAAAGGAACCAATCCTCCAATGCTCAACGCAAACTCAGGAATCCGCCCGTAGCAACCAACGCTACGATCCTGAACAAGTGGGTCACAAGCCCACCACGCTTCCGCTGCGCACTCAGATCCGCGCGCACAGCCGAGAAAGCGAACACCGCCCACCCAGCACTCGTCCTTCCGGAACAGCGCCAGCACCCTCACACGACAAGGGAATGGGCACGACTTCTCACAGGCAACCGCCTTGCCAAGACAAGGAGCACGTCTCGCACGGACTTCATGGCATACAAGGCCAACCAATCCGAACACGCAATGCAAGACGACGAACCTTAACCCAACACAATCTCTCCAACCAAAGGGAGACCAAACGCACTTCCGACCAACGGAAGGACTCCACGCTCGACCTGACCTCGAACCTCGCGCATGCTGGAAACAGCACCATCCAGCACCAAGGAAAGCCATCGCTTCCATCAGGTCAGCGCCTCCGACACACTCGACGAGTGTCACGTCGGACCATAATCACAGCATCTCTCGATGCACCACTGCTGCAATTCCTCGAACTGCAACACACCACGCCAAGAGCCGCAACACGAGCCATAACGACAACCGCCGACGCTCATCCTCGAGTCCCGAACTCGCCGTGGAGCCTTCACATCTCAAGCCAACTCCAAGGCGAACACAACCCAATCGCACACAAGAGCGCAGGAGCAAGACTTACTGGGACACCACAGCCCAATCCTGCCTCGAAATCCGCAAAATAATCGGAACCGACACGTCATTTCTGACGCCACAGAGCACGACAGGACATCAGGCTCGACGAAACGGCAGCTCACCGAGAAGATCCTCCACTCACCCGAGCACACTTCTCGATCAGAACGCCTCAGGAGCTGGACAAACCTCAAGCTGGAGTGGCCAACACGACAGCAGCTCCCTCAGAGCACGCTCACGGCCACTTAACCACGAAAAAATCCTCTCCAGCCACCTGACCACGCCGCAGATTCCTCGAACGCAGCACCGCGAGCTCACACCTGCCAGCAACCTCTGCCCAACGCAGCACAACCAGGGCCATCACCGATGAGGGAGAAGGCTCTCAACCTCAATCCTTAGACCCCATGCTGGCATGAAAGCCGCGGACAACAACCACCTTCACAGCGCCGCACAGCGCACCCAAGCTCTCAAGCGAGAAACAAGCGGAAAACTAAGCACAAAACCCTATGCCAGCTGCCGACTGTACTGGACCTTATGGACTCTGATCACTGCAATATTTCGAATTCCTATGTACGTCCACAACCACCGCTCTGATACCAGCTGTAACGACCCGAGAATCCGATTACCGGGAAGGCCCGATAACCCGAGACTCGCACCGCCGCCCACGAGCCGGGAGGGCTCGGAAGGGCTAAAAGGAGTGTGGAGGCACAAAGAAATAGGAAATAAAGCAGGACAACTCAACAATTAACAGAAATAAATAAACAACTACAACAGAGTCCAGTCCAACAGAAAGTACAGTCTAAAGCAGTAAAGCGTACCACATGCCAAGTGAACACTCGGCCCGGCAAGCTGGCAACTGAGAACCTCCGCTCCGCACCCTCGAACCTCGAGGAAGAACCGCCACACCTGAAAAGCAGGGAATGAGTCTCCAAAACAGAGACTCAGCAGGGATCCCGCGGAACCCCAACCGGAAACAACGGCGGTAGCGGAAAGGAAGCTACAACTACAGCAGGAACAGCAAACCGGTGGCCGGTCAAAACTCAGCACTACAGCTACTCCTACTGTACCAGAAGGCACACCTCGATCACGCAGTCGAAGCTACCGAACCACGCTAGCACCACCTACCGAAGTAAAAACCCACGGCAACCACGCCGTAGAGGCCTGTCCCCCGGACACAGCCGACCTGGACACACTATCCAAGGTGCAACCCCGACCATCCGATCGCAGGTACCGCACAACAAGACGCAACCTCGGTAAAGCCACTAGCACTAGTCTCACGGCGCGAAAACCAACACACGCGCCACGGTGAAACAACCGAAAACTCAACGGTCGACACGACCGAAAACCCGAAGGTCAAAGTTACGAAACTGACAGTCTGTCACTCCCAACTCGACAGGAGTACCTCCCACTAGAAGCACAGCCGGTAGCGTCCCCTGACGTCTTACACCGCGCCGCAGGTGAACCTGCCTGACGTGGTAGCTCCTACCAAAGGCCGAACACCGTACAAGTAACCACAAACAAGTGACTAGCTGGGGTCACGCCCGTCGACGTGGGTCCAACCGCCCCCAACCACGTGTGCACACACAGACCACTCGTCCTAGGTCTGGCCCTCTGACCGGTTTTCCCCCGTAGCCGGACTCTGGCTACCGACGAGGGGCCTACGGTAACCGGTCCACAAACCGTCTCAAAGGGTAAGCCTCTCCACCTACTCCCAGGTGGGACCACTCGCGTGTAAGCAGGCTACGACTAGTGGAGGGTCACTAAAGGAGTAGACTCTCAACGGAAAATAACGTCCGAATCCGACGACGTACGGGGACCACCCCACGTACCGGCCCCGTCGCACGGTGACCACAGTCGGAGAAGAAACAGGACTCGCAGTCCACGGCCACGCATGCACCGTGCGCGAGAGTCGAGAAAACTCGAGTGGCACTTAAGCCACTGGACTCTGGACAGTCCTCTAGACACACTACAGCCAACGGTCCTTGAGTCACAAGACTCGGGGTCAAGACCGTTGCACGCAACAGCACAAGGCCGTCGATCTAGCCCAATCTCTAGGTCCAAAACCACGATATCACGAATACCGAGACAACTCACAAGCCACCAAGACTGTTCCCTCAGGAAGGGAACGCAAGGGACCACGGCCACACGGAAAAACACAGAGGCACGATTCCCAGGGCAGCACACAAGCCGCCATGTCGATTTCCCATCTCGAAGCAAGCGGGAAACCTCCAGCCCCAGGCCGGACAACTGCACTCGCAGTCCAAGGCCAAACACGTGGCCCACACGGAAATCACCTTCCAAAGAAACTCACAATATGCGGGGGAGATCCCACCGCACACACACCGATACCCGGTGACTCGATCTAGCAAGAACACGGAAGCCCGGAACACCTGGAGTCACCCGGACCCACCAAACCCACGGGCACGCTTATCGAGGTAACACGGTACCTCCAGACACCCAAAGACACGGTCACGGAACTCCACGGGTGTCCGAGACACACACGGCCCAAGGGGAGCACGATCAGCCGCAGACCGCCCGCCCCGGGCAGCCCGGCTGGTCACCTCCAAGAACGCGCTACACGTGCATAGCGCGTTCAGTCAGAACGCGCTATACATACCTAGCGCGTTCAACAAGAACGCGCTACAGGTCCATAGCGCGACCAGACCAGGTCGCGCTATGATCCTATAGCGCGACAACCCTGAACGCGCTGGGGCCCTATAGCGCGACAGGAACCGCCAAACTGTTCATCTTCCCCGATGAACGCGCTCTATCGGGGCTGCGCGACCTTCAAGAACGCGCTACCCAAGGCTAGCGCGTTCTCAGTCCGTGCCCGAAAACGGTGGACACCGCAGAAAAACCTATTCCACGCCCCGTTCACCCCCAGGTTAAGGGGAAACAAAAGGGGAAACCTTCCCCAAGCCCCTAGGCATGCATCTAAACCCCTGGATCGCCCAAAAATACCGTAAAACGAGGGATCCGGCTCACACCCCAAAAACAAGCACTTTCCCCAAATCGCCCCATTTAGCCCGCTCGGCTCACCACGGCCTACAAAACTCGCGGGAAAAGAAGTACGCGAGTCGAGGGTCCATCTCCCTACCTCCACCGAAGAAACGACGCGCTGTGGACGCCGATCCACGAAGAAATCGTCGCGAAACCTTCGCCGGCTCGCGATCGCGCCACCGAGCTTCCACGCGTCTCCTCCGCCTCGATCCTCACCTGTCCTCGCCCGCATCCTCGCCCGCGCCACCTCCACCTCGCCCCCGCCTCTCTCCGTTGGCCGCCGGAGAAGAGAGGGGAGAAAGAGGGCGTGAGAGAAGAGAGAGGGAGGGAAGAGAGAAATGAGAGGGAGAGAGAAAATGGTTAGTATATATAGGAAAACCTGAAAATTACAGAAATTCAGAAAATTATGAAACATTACCTCCGCGATCCTCGGGAAGAGCACAACGCAGTGGTAACATCCCGGAGTCGGAGAACGCCACGGTTTGCCCTGCAAAGAGTTCCGAAGGCACATCAGGGAAAAACACGTGTAAAACACAAAATACACTCCGAGACCCTCTAAAATGATCCGAAAAATATCCGAAAAAAATCCGGGACATTACAATATATCTTGCCAGAGTAGACAATGTATTGTCTAACATTTATTCTTTAAACGAATGACTTCTTATCGTCTAAGTTAAGCTTGTGGACGATTTATCATCCAACTTCTATCTTACACGAAGTACTTAGATGATGTATCGTTTAAGTATTAAGGACTTAGATGCAACAACGTCTAGTTTTCCCAGATATAAGGTTAATTGATTTTTTTAGATTAAGTATTTGGGAGACTTAAGTTGGGTTAAGCATATAAATTTACTTAGCCATTTGAAATAATGTAGAAATCGAGATATTAAAATATATTTATTTTATCATAATTTAAAATAACTAATTTTATAAGAAAAAATATCTTTCCAACACATTATATATTATTGACATGTAACTCATATGAATGAAATATGACTCAAATATACGGATTAGAGAAGGAAAGCTATCCATCGCAAATAACAAAATATCACCCAACATTCGAATTTTGATCAGATTTTGATCGGGAGGAAATCCAACAGTCGAATCTTGATCAGATTTAGATCAGAAGTAAATATAAACGATCGGATCTGACTTGCATCGAATGATCAAATTTAGATCAAAAGTAAATTCAATTGTCGAATCTTGATCTACTTTAGATCGAAAGTAAATCTAACACTCAGATCTTGATCAAATTTAAATCCAACTGTTAGAATTACACAACGAATCTCGCTGTTCACATTATCACGTAAGATTAGAGTTTGTGTTAATATATTTTATACTTTACAAACCTAAAAGAGATTATTTCATAATTTATTTTATTTTTTTCTTTTATTATTTCTTTTCATATATATATGTATATAAAATTTCAAATTACTCTCTCTCTCTCTCTCTCTCTCTCTCTCTCTCTCTCTCTCTATATATATATATATATATATATATATATATATATATAATCTCATCATTTGACTCGCTTGTAGGAACTCTTTTTTAAAATATCCTATTTGATCTTCTGTGTGCATTAACAAAACACCTAAAACAACTTGGCTCGTGAAGAGAAATTTGCAGAGATTGTACAACAGCTTGAGATATCATACACAGGGTCCCTACCCTTAGATGTTGAGCAATCTCATGGGGACACAACTTAACCCTAATGCTGGTTGGTGCCTTGGAATTTAGGCATGCATTTGCTCAATTGTAATCAAACGCGTACGTGATCCCCATTAGGATGAAGGCTTCCTTTCCAAATGATTGGGAAAAGGTGGAGATTGCATGCAGATATCATCTCAGACTTCTTTACGACTCTGCAGATATCACCATGTGAACATCAAATCCAGCTGCACATGTGCTTTGGAGGGTGGAAGATCTAGTTGGAGCCCACCCATGCAATAAGTTAGTGGGGATAGCCAGTATGGTTTGCAGCATTGCTAAAGATAACGCATGAAAAGTTCGACAAATATTATTGGAAACATTGCGTTCTCATCTGGGCAATCGCAGTAGTTTTATGGATTCTCGTTTCAAGGTGAAATTAATTTGTGGAGTCTGTTTTCTCACAAATATGTGATGATGCTGCTGCTGCTGATGTGAAGTACATATATCAAGACGGTTGATGATGCCATATATACACACGTACGGCCTCTATGACGAGTGTGCTCCTCAACCAATGCAGCTAGAACCCCGGTTTCTGTAGAACAACGAAGGGATGGACGTCATGGTGTTCCCACTGTATAGCTGTTAAATAGTCGCTTGTTGAAAACTAGATAAAATAAAATATGTTTATAACAGTGGAGTTCTCTCCACTTAACACCCTGAAGTTTTGAATTACATGATCCAATCTAATAACTTTAATATGACGTTAATAGAGTGTATGATCATAATTTGGGCCGCTCACTCTAGATTTCTCACACTATAAGAAAAAAATACTATTAGCGACGGATAATTCCGTTGCTAATCTATCGTTAACATATTGTTATTAACGACGGATTAGAGACGGAAGTTAAATCCGTTGCAACATAGTGGAGTGGGTGATTTTGGAGACAGATTAGCGACGAAACATATATTTATGTTGTAAATTTATTAAGGTATTTACGACGTAATAAAGACGGACATGTTACGTCGCAACATGTGGAGAGAAATACGTGATGGATTAGCGAGGAAATTCCTCTGTCGCAAACTATAGAGATAGATTAGCGACATACACTTTTTCGTTGTAAAAAAGTATGTACTTTAGAGACTAAAGTTTACCTGTCACAAATCTGCTTTCAATTCGGCGACGTATTAACGACGGAATCGTTTCTGTTGCAAGCATTCCTCTATTTTAGAGACGAAATTAATTAATCCGTCGTAACAAATCTTGAACTTAGCAACGGATTAGAGAAGGAAAGCCATCCATCGCAAATAACAAAATATCACCCAACATTCAAATTTTGATCAGATTCCGATCGAGAAGAAATCCAATAGTCAGATCTTGATTAGATTTAAATTAGAAGTAAATAAAAATGATCGGATCTTGATCAAATTTACATCGAACGATCAGATTTAAATCAAAACTAAATCCAACACTCGGATCTTGATCAAATTTAAATCCAACGGTTAGATTTTGATTCGAAGTAAATTCAACGGTCGTAGCTTGATGAGCTTTAGATCGGGAGCAAATTCAATAGTAGGATTTTAGTCAACTTTAGATTGGAAGCAGATCCAACGATCGAACCTATCGAAAAAAATAAATCCAACGATCGAATCTTGATTAGCTTCAAATGTGGAGCAAATCTAATAATCGGATCGATCAAACTTTAATCTAGTAGTCAGATTTTGGTGAAGAGTAAATCTAACAGTCGGATTTTGATCAAGTTTAACTCTAATGATCGAAACTTAATCAAACCTACATCTAACCGTCAGATCGATCAAACTTAAATCTAACTGTCAGATTTTGATCGTTAATAAAATCTAGGGTTTTTTGCATATTAGTCCCTACAAACTTAGTGAATTACCGATTAGTCCCTCAAATCTGATTATTATCTTAAAAGTCCCTATAATTTTTAACATTTTACAAATGAATCCCTGTAGTTTGTTTCCGTCCACAGAAAAGAATATTCCGTAGAATATTTCATCAAATGTGTGTAAAAAGTCTAAAATACCCCTGTTGAACGTTGACTCTCTCTCTCTCTCTCTCTCTCTCTCTCTCTCTCTCTCTCTCTCTCTCTCTCTCTCTCTCTCTCTCTCTCAGAGGGAGGTCGAGGGAGAGGGGATCGGAGGAGGTCCAGGGAGAGGGGATCGGAGGGGAGCCCTCCGATTCCCTTCTCCCCCTCCGGCCGCCCTCCCCCTCCGTCTCACTCTCTTTCTCTCTAACCCTCACACCGCACGCGCACGCACACGCACACACTCACCCCTCGCCGCTGTCGCCTCCCTCTCCACACCCTTCACTCCTCTCTCCCCCTCACACTGCAAACACACACACGTTGCACCGCCCTCCTGCGGAGTCGACCTCCCCTCCTGCGGAGTCGACCTCCCCTCCGGCTGAGGTTCATGGTGATCCGCGATTGGAGGGGGGTCCGAGGTGGAGGGAGAGGGGACCGGAGGGAGAGGGAGGAGGGGGACTGGAGGGGGGGAGGGGGACCGAAGGTGGAGGGGGATGAGAGGGGGAGAGGAGATGGTGGACTAGAGGGGGAGGGTTATTGGAGGTGAGTTTAGAGACAGAAGAAGAGAGAACGGAGGGAGGGAATGGCTGTGTGCGATGTGTGTGTGTATGTGAGAAGGAAGAGGGTGAGAGAGCGGTTGCTGCTGGTGGGTTGTGAGTGTGTGGGGAGTATGTGCATGCAAGTGAAGAGAGAAAGGGGGAGGGAACGGGAGAGAGGTGTAGAGAGAATAGAGAGGGGAAGAGAGATGACAGAGAAGGGGAGGTCGACTCCGCAGGAGGGCGGTGCAACGTGTGTGTGTTTGCAGTGTGAGGGGGAGAGAGGAGTGAAGGGTGTGGAGAGGGAGGCGACAGCGGCGAGGGGTGAGTGTGTGCGTGTGCGTGAGCGTGCGATGTCCGGTTGCCCTCTTTTCCAGGTGTCCCCCCTTTTCCGTTCTGCCTGTAGGGTTTCCCGCCCACAAGCCCGGCCATGGCCGGTCGCGGGAAGGCCAAGGTGGCCTCCCGCCGGCAAGGCCCTGGTCACGGTCCTCCTCCTCCCCAGCTCACTCCTGCTGACGGCGTCCCTGCTCCCTCAGTGGTTCCCATCGGCAGCACGGTGACGCTCGTGGCTCGCCACGTCGGTACGGAAGATATCGTGTCCCCCACGCATGCTTCCTCAGTTGGCCTTGGGGGTGCGTCAGATGCCTACTCCGAGGTTCCCCCTCCGTCCACTGCTGCTCCCTCGCCCTCCAGTGCGGCCCCTTCTGGTGGTCTGGACGCTGCGCATGAGCCTTTGCCGTCCTCTGCCGTCGATGGCTTGGTGCCTGCCCCTGGTGGTGTCGTGCCGGCGCCTTGTTCTCTTCTTGGTGGTCCTGCTGCGGTTGCAGCAGACCCCCTTGGCATCTCCTCCGTCCCTTCGGCCTCAACTGTGGCAGGCGGCTCTGCGACGAACCCTAGCATCCTTGGCCCGTCTCCGGTTTCCTCCTCGGCGGAAGCTACGGCCTCGCTAACTGCCGCTCAGTCGCAGCTAGCGGGCACTATTCATGATGGGATGCGCCTACGAAACGGTACTCTGTTTCCAGGCACCTCCAGCCTCCTCCCGTTTGCCTCCTTGCCGCCAGCCACGGAGGCGGTCGGCGTCCACCTCAACACTCCACCGGCACGCGAAGATCCTGCTGCCCCCCCTCCACGGCGCCAGCTGATGGTCTCCACGGTCGCTTTGCCTGTTCGCCGGCCTCCTCTTTGCTTCCCGATGACGAACTGGACGGGCTCCGTTCTGCTCTTCCTCCATTAGTAACATGCCACGTTCTTTCTCCTTCGAACACGCGTTGACTGCTGAGCACCCCTTCACTGTACTTGATGGGACTGTTGGTAGAAACGATCCCATATTTTCATCTTTGCGCGCCTCCCTGCCATTCTCTAGTGCTCCGCCGCTCGCCGGGCGTCCACCAGAGGTCCTTCCTCCGACTGCAGCGCCTTCTCTCGCTGCTCCTCTTGCTCTGGGGGCCCCAGCGACTTTGGACGTCGCCAACTGGAGCCCCTCCCACGCGATCTTGTACACCGGTGCCCCTTCTCTTGCAGCGCAGGCAGTTGGGTCTGTCCTGGGGAAGGCTGGCGGCGTTTCTCCTGCCATCCCTTCCTCCGGAGGGCTTCGCTACAGAGCATCACCGGCTATCTCCCCTTGGTCTGGCACCGCCCGTCCGGCTGTTCCTGGTGTGGATCTCTCGGCCACCACTTCTGCGGCGAGGCCGCCCCTTCCTTTGCGCATGTGCTCCTACAGTCGCGGGCGGGAAACCCTGCGGTCTCCGGTTGCCCTCCTGGCGCTCCTGCCGATCCTCCCACCTCCTCTTGCCAGCCACCAGTTGCTGCTGCCCTGCTGTCCGGGGTGGGAGGTCGCAGGGGAGGGGGAGGGTGGCCGGCGGTGGAGGGGGAGGTCGCAGGGGAGGGTGGGAGGCACCCCTATCTCTATCTCTCTCTCACACTCTCACACTTAACCCAGGGGTAAGTTAGTATTTTCATTACCTTTAGTATGAGGTAACTATAGTTTAGTTAACTGAATGAACGGTAGGGACTTAAACGTGTAACGACTAAGATTATAGGGACTATTAAAATAATATTCAGAATGGAGGGACTAATCGGCAATTCACTAAGTTTGTAATGACTAATATGCAAAAAAACCTAAAATCTAATGATCGTATCTTTATGGAACATCTAAAAGTTGAATCTTAATCGAGAGCAAATCTAACTGTCAAATCTCGATCAAGCTTAAATCCAACGAGTAAATCCTAATCAGAATCAAATTCAACAGCAGATCGGATGTTATTGGTGACGTGCATGTGGAAGAATATTAGTGACATCCAATATTGAAGGCTAGCTTAATAATTTGCTCATGCAGATGTTGGAGACCCTGTACGGTGATCAGCATGCACATAGAAATGGTGGCACGCAGTGTGGAATATTCAAGGAATTTTACCTTTAAAAAATGAAAAATAAAAAAAGATTAAGGGGGCTTTTCACCTATCACTTATGGAACCTATACAGAGATTTACTAAGGAAACAAAGGTTTCTTTTTTTTTTTGAGTTTTTTCACACCAATCAAGGATATATATATATATATATGCGTAAAAAGACCCTTTTTTACACTGCGTCCCGCTCATCAAAGGTCCATAAGAACCCCATTCAAACACTTGAACACCTTCACTGCCCTTTTTGCGATGCCCTTTTTCCGAGTATGAATATTGTTGAGGCTGTTTATTTTGACAAAAGAATACTATATAAAAGTAGCGTAACAAACATATCGACGACATCGTGCATGTTTATAATATGGTGCACTATATATATATATATATAGTGTTATATATTTATATGTAATCTCAGAGGAGGTCCAAGCTCTCTATGCGCGCCGCTCTCGTCTTGAGCTCCACCACGTCCACAGTCCTCTCCGACTGGAGGTCGAACAGGTGGTGGCGGGTCGCCAGCTGCCCCGCCCCCGACTCGCCGCCGGCGCTCTCCTCGTAGGTCTCCGTCTCCAGGAGCTCCACCTCCACGCGCGGCCCCAGCGCCACCCCCGCGACGTGCTCCCCGTCCGCCGTGACTCCGAACAGCAGCCCGTCGAAGGCGTCGATGTCGGTGAGGCGCCAGTCCTCGTCCGTGTACCGGTGGTCCGTCCACCCGGCCTCGCCGTGGCGCCGGAGCTTGAGCACGGGCCTGTCGTCCTTGAAGGCCACCAGCACGTGGAGGGGAGGGGGCGGCTCGGCAGCCAGCAGCTCGTCCTCGCGGACGTAGCTGCTGCTGAGACGGCTGCCGTAGCGCTCTCCTTCCTTCGAGGGCGGCAGCAGTGTCAGCAGATGCATGTGATACATGATGTACTTGAAGGAAAAGCAGGAGGAGGAGGAGGAGGAGAGCAGCAACAGCAAATCAAAAGAAGAAGAAGAAGAAGAAGGTGATGAGAGAAAAGGAGAGAGAGGGGTTCCTTTTATAGTAAGACCTGCACCCAATTAACGGGCATCTGCTCTTCGATCTTCCTTCGTCACAATATATATATATATATATATATATATATATATATATATAATTGCTGTGCAGTCATAGGGTTTCCAAATCCTAATGCTCCTCAAGCGGCGTCTTTCCCTTTCACCCTTCAATTCCAACCGGGATTAGGATTTGAGTTAAAAGTCAGATCGATGCAACGAGTACTATCCCATGCATGCATGCATGCATGCATGTCTCAAGGCCTAGTCCTGATCATGTCTCTACGTACCCACATGCAGTCATGCATCGATCTGTCACACTTGAGGATATATAATTAACTGAGACCAGATAGACCATGCATATATATATATGCACCTTGGTTTGTAAGTATATAGAGCTAGCTAGGGTGCATGCAATTAATGGGCGTTGGGGGAGTCAAGAATTAACTAAGACATTAATTAACTTCATGACTCCTAATTAATCGCACGGGAAATTCCCAGGGGCCTCCCTCGGTTTTCGATCCATGCATTGATGCAGGCAAACTTGAAATTATTATAGTCACCTCTTCGATCGGTTCATGATTTTAGGAGAAATTAATAATGCTCCATCGATCCCCTGTTTCTCCTGAAAATATGCATCGAGGTTTTTAAATTATTCGTATCTTATTAGACCTTCTCTATAATCATATATGCGTGACTTAATTCCTACAACATGATTCCTCAACAAAAATATTAGTTCCCCAACGTAATGGGTCGCTTAGGAACGATCTTGGTCATAACCATTGTTTAAAAAGGCCTTGAGTCATGGGGCCTCGCGTCTTTTCCTATGAGATTTACGTCTTTTTTGATTGAGGTGGTACGTCTCATCGCCTTCACCACCACGAGACATTTGATTGAGACTTGTGCATCACTTGAAAATGTGATGTAATGAGGTGTTGTAGGATAGACCAAAGATTTATGTTTCTTTTGTTCTCCTTTAAATATAATTTAATACTTTTTTTCTCGGTAGGTATTTTTTTAATGGGGAGGGGATAATCGGATTCGAACTCGGTCCCTCCCCTATACGGAGAAGAGTGGCGAACCACCTGCGCTAGGAATCTGATTCATAATTTATTACTTTTAAAATATTATGAATCTATCGTTGAGTTAATATAGCATTAACACATGAAAATCAATATTATTTTTAAATTTTTTTGATGATTTTAAGATTATTTTCTTAATTTAATAAGGTTTATATCTCGTTGTGTCTTAAAGGTCACGCCTCATGAGACTTATATAAAGCGCCTCACAACCGACTCAATACCTTGCAAACTACTGTCATAACCTAGAATGAGTGAGGATTTACTAATAAATGCAAGAGTTTTAGAGGGCGTAATTAATGGGTCGGATCTGATTAGAAGGCCTATTTAATCTACATGTACAGAATCAACTTGCTTTTCAATGGTAATGCTAGGTTTTGGGACACCGGAAACCACATTATGGTCTTGAGAAAGCAAAGGAATTTAAGTATACCTGTTGAAGTTACACTTGCAAAATTGTCATTTAGAAGAAAAAACTTTACACGTACAAGCTGAATGGTAATACGTGTAGACACATTCATTGATTTGTGATCATTTAAAAATAAATAAATGAGGGATATTCTTTAACAAGGTAACCAATTTTGAGATTTTAAAATTTTGGCATTTTATGACGATCCAAAACAAGATGAACCCGTAAGTTCCCATGTTTTACACAATCCAAACGAAAAGAATCGGAAGATCGGCATTTTATATAATCCAGATGACCCATAAGTGCAATTTCTTGTAATTACAAATTGAATATTGCAACAAATAAATTCATAGCCACATATGCAGCATTTTCTCATCACACTAGATTATCACATGAGATTTCATGCTGTCCTTATCTTGCATTCGATTGGCCGTACAAGGAAGAGTAAAACCAGATGAATGT
Organism: Amorphophallus konjac; assembly: GCA_022559845.1. Classification (NCBI taxonomy): domain Eukaryota; kingdom Viridiplantae; phylum Streptophyta; class Magnoliopsida; order Alismatales; family Araceae; genus Amorphophallus; species Amorphophallus konjac. Next base: position 267,938,333 of record CM040121.1, read on the forward strand.
TTTGGCATACCAGTATGACTAAAATTTCAAATTTAATATCCTTGTTCAAAGAAACCATAAGATATCTAGTTACTATACTTTGCTGATGCAAAGTTGTCAGTGTAAGTAGATGTAAAATGAATAAGATTATTCGGCATAAACTCACAGTCAGCAAGTAGGTACTTCTTGTAAAAGGCATGGTGGCCTACTTCATTTATTGGTCCATCTAATAGAAGTCTGTGAAGTTGTTCTTCAGGTTTCAAGCATACCTCACAGAAAGCAAGATCACTGTTTATGCTAGCATCCAGTGCATCATTTTAAATATTTGGCCGAGTAACCCAAGCATACATGGGGTTTCCACATAACATCGAAATATCAACAGAATTTCCCATGTCTTTGATCCATAGGGGGTTCATACCAAATTGCCCAAATTGATTAACTAGGCAGTAATTAACATAAATACTACATCATCGGCAACTTAATGAGAATCCAGCATATATTACATTACAGGTAACTAACAACTGGATCAGATTATTGTATAAACCTCAATGTCTACGACCACATCCAAAACACTTGAGGCAGATGGTAAATTTGATATAAAACCAAACACCAATAGCTTGCAAACAGAATGGCATGCAGGCGTTGTTTATTCTCCAAAATAGTTATACAGGTAAACTGAGTCCTGATTGGCATTTGGAAAGATTCAACAGGGGCAAATGGGTTCCAAGGTTAACTGATGCCGACTAGCTCTCTTTGTACGAGGCAGAGAGTCTGGCTGGTGTCTAACCAGACTGCACGAAGCAGCAAGTTTACTTGGCATTCGGAAGGCTCAAGAGAGACTGATGGGTTTACCACATAATTGTGCCATCTCCTCTTCCAAGAGACGTAACAGGTTTGCCTTTGTCCTCCTATAAACCCAAGATTCACTAGTGCTGTCCCAATCAAACCTGGATGGGCCACTGCAAGGAAAGAAGCAATCCATGACATCTATACAACTATAATAACTATAAACTCTGAAATGTGTAAGTCAACTATGAGAAGAATAAACTGCACATATATAAGCCGAGTGACGCTGATGATCCCCGGGCATTCAAAATGAGGGCAGTAAGCACAAATGGAAGGGTTTCAAGCATAGCAGATGACTACATGTTAGTACATATCATGTGGAAATCAATAATATCAGAGACATTCTAAGTTCCAAAATGAAATTAGTAAGTACCAAGGCATTTTACGCAACAATCCACACTAGAAAAAATATATTAAAGCCATCACAAATACGAATTATTTATTCTTGCATGTGAACATCTATGGTGAGGACAGTGAGAAAATAATTTGTTCTTCTGAGAAAATGTCGTACAAAGGACAGGTAATGCCTTTTCATAAGAAAATCCGGGATCGGGGCTAAAAAAATTACAAAATTTCCTTCACAAGTTGGTGGATGAATGTATCATCACCAGTCAATTGCATGAAAAAGCTCTGACATCCTTCGATTCCATTTTCTTAGAATCAGCATTAGGTAAGTGAACGATGGCCATGGAAAATCTTCAACTAAATGTATACAGTTATACCCGACACTGCCAACATAGAAATTTTGTCGTCTTGCTAGCTTCAGCATGAGAGGCATGCCACCCATTATAGCATTAATGCTACTTGAAAACCTAGTAACCAATGCATCAATCACAGATCAGGATCATTTAGCAAGGAGACCACAAAATGGACTCTGAAAATCACCTTTCATCATATTACACTAATGAATTAGCTTTAGTCGAGTCCCCCTGCTCCATCAAATGACTTCTTCCAGCTGCCAGATTTGCTATTCTTCCTGCAATGAGAAATTTCTATTTGGGACTTAACAAGCCAAGTCCCGCACCATCCTGAGTAGTGTTGTCAAAGTGAAGATTCAACAGAAATGATTGGAAGGTTCACATTTCATGGCTGCTCAGTACATTCCAAAATTATGCAATTCTGACAAGGTGCTCTCGACCAACGGTAGAAAAGTGGTCTCAACACTTCGCTCCTCATTTTTTTTATTGGAAGGTCTCCATTTCATGGCTGGTCAATACCATAGTTTGCCATATCGGATCTCGACTTCGTCTCGGGGGGGTTGGAGAGAAGAGATCTCGGGAAAATCTCGAGAGCTCAGGTTCGGGGATTACGGAACATTTTTGCATATATATAGTCTATTTCTAAGAAAATCCTAATTCTTTTATACTAACCACATAATTTCACAAACATGTTTTTGTAATTGACAACTCAATTTTACCAAATAAAGAGTAATGATAACAATAACAAATCTATTCACATGCACTAATGCCAATATACATCAAAAGTTACACAAAAAAGAGAGACATAAAATGGTACATGAATCACAAACAGAAGAATAAATCAAAAATTATCAATAATAAAAAGAAGAGCGGTGTGCCTCCATCTCTCTCTCTGTCTCCACTGTCTCCATCTCTGTCTCTCCCCCTCTCTCTATATCTGTCTCTCTGTCTCCCCCGTCTTTGTCTCCCCCCTCTCTCAATCTTTGTCTCCCTCTATCTCTCTCTCTCTCTGTCTCCCTCTATCTCAGACAGATAAGGGGGAGACGAAGTGGGGGGAGAGAGAGATAGACAAAGAGAGAGGGTGGGAGAAAGAGATTGAGGGAGAGAGAGTGTGGGAGGCGGAGAGAGAGAGGGTGGGAGATTGAGAGAGGGCGAGAGACAGAGAAAGAAAGTGTGAGAGTGGGAGACAAAGAGAGAGAGAGGGTGGGAGACAGAGAGAGGGCAGGAAGATAGATCAGAGGAAGAGACAGACAGAGAGGGAGAGAGAGAGAGAGAGGGCGGGAGGAGAGATCGGGGGCTAGGGGAGAGACAGAGAGAGAGGGATAGAGAGAGATAGAGAGAGAGGGTGGGAGACAGAGAGAGCGCGAGAGGAGAGACGGGGGGAAGAAAGACAGAGAGACGGAGAGAGAGGGGTGGGAGACAGAGAGAGGGCCGGAGGATACTCGGGAGAGAGACCGGGGGAGAGAAAGAGAGAGGATGGGATCTCCCTCCCTCATTCCCTCCCTTTCTCTCTGTCTCTCTCTCTCTCACACACACACACTCACACTAGAGAGATGGGGGGAGATAGATGGGGAAGGAGAAAGACGCAGGGAGGGAGGAGGAGAAGGAAAGGCATACCAGAGAGAGAAGAGACCTGATGTCGATTGCCTGTCCACTAGGAGATCCGAGGGCGATTGACGCAATTGGCGGGCGGGGAGAGCCACCTAGGGGGGCTCCGGCGACCTCGTGCGAGAGTGTCGGGGAGAGAGAGTGTGTGTCGGGGTGGGGTGAGGCATGAGGGCTCGAGGGGGGGTTTAAGGGTCGACCGGTTCGCGTTAACGCGTTAGTTCACCCATTCGCGCCCGACGGATCCCGCCCACGCACGACGAATCGAAACACGCCGACTCGGCGGCGTTTTGCATCTCGTGGACGTGCCGAGACCGAGATCTCGTCGAGACCGAGATCTCGTGAGAATGCATTCCATGCTCAATACATTCCAATATTATGAAATTCTGAGGAAGGTCCTCTTGACCAATAGTAGAAAAGTGGTCTAAACACTTTGTTCCTATTTTTTTCCTTTTTTTCTTTTTTTTGGAGGGGAGGGGTTTGCACATGAACCATTTTTAGAAGAGAAATGGCAAAAATATCATTCCTAAAAACATATTAACACTCATCTCATTACTTTTAATGAAATGTTGTAAAAATACCTTCGTTGTAACCCCCCTACCACCCGTGAACTTAAAACATGGCTATCTTTAACTACACCTAAGAATAATCAATAATGACCACAGTCAAAACAATGGGGCACTCCCATCTCCCTCCCAACCCTAACCCCTAATCAGCTGGCACAACGTCTGCATGACTGGCGGCGGCAGATTTATCGGGTCATGGCTGGTCTGCCTCATCCTCGAGAAGGGCTACGTCGTCCACTTCCACCACCCTAGTTGTAGACCTAGGGCAGCTGCACCAGGCACCTCCTCTAGAGAAAAGAACACCACACGAGTCTAGAAGCATCTGCTCAGCAAAAGTACTCCGACCATCCCCCTTGACCATCACAAGTTGTCAACTCTCATCCTCCCCCTGCTTGACTCTGATGGTCGGCTGCTTGAGCATCAACGTTGGTAGCTGGGTGCATAGATGACGAGGGGGAGACATAGCAACTAGGACTCTGGTGCGGCTGCCCACCTCCGCCGCTTCTAAATCGACCTCCACGACTATGGCTCCATCCTCGCCGCTGTCCGCAGCACTGCCAACATCTTCCACCTCGCTTTCCCCTGCATTGTGGACTGCGTCTGGTGATAGGAGCAACTTCCCCATCTCCTTCAATGCCAATGATGTGGAAGATGGGGCGTTCATTGCCGGACATGGGGCGACGGCAGCATCCCAGCTGCACGTGCAAGGCGTGCCTAGAGAACGCGTCAGCATCGGCGGCCGGGTGCCTGCCATGGTCTGATACCGCTGGAAGTAAGAATCTCTCTCTCTGCAACCCACGGCCCCCAACCAGGTGGGGGTTGCTGACGTCAAAGGGGTCGGGCCTCCCTCTCTCTCTTGGTCAAAGACCCATCTACCATATTTAAGGGAGAGGGAGAGAAGCGGCTGAGAGGGGAAGGCGCCATTGGGCTCCTTTTCTTCTCTTCCTCACTTCTCTCTCTAAAAGATAGGAGAGAAAGAGTGGGTCATCGAGCCACTTCTCTTTTCCAGATTTTCCTCAATCTTCAATTAAATGAGAGAAAATAGAGAAAGTGTGGGCCAGGGTGAGGCTAAGAGCCATCGGGCTCTCTTGCCTCTTCTCCAAAAAATCCCTCATATTAAAATTCCTTTAATGCACATCATCTTTTCTTAAACACTCCGTTAATCCCTCGTAAATAGAGAGAGGAGAGAGAGGAGAGAAGGTAAAGAGAGAAAGCGTGGGTCACAGGTGAGGCAAATAGCCATATGGCTCTTTTGCCTTTTGTCCAGAAATCCCTCTTCTTTTGAACCTTTAATTCCCTTAAATGTCCTCTACAAATGAGAGAGAGGGAGTTATTAGGGAGAAGAGAGAGAGGGAAAGAGAGATGAGAGAGAAGGTCGCAAGTGAGAAAAAAAGCCATCGAGCTCTTTTGCCTCTTCTTCAGAAATCCTTCCTTTTTCCCCCTCCCCCTTCTTTTAGAATGTTTAATCGTCTCCCCAAAGAGAGAGCCATCAGGTGGGTTTCTTTCTTGTGGGTAATTTTCCTAAAAAACCTTGGGACAATGACCATTTGCTCCTACTATAAACTCCCATACCCGTCAGACTGCTTTATGAAGAGAGAGGAGAGAGGGGAAGAGAGAAGGGAGGCTGAGTGTTAGAGGGAAAGGAGTCATCAGGCTCCTTTCCTTCCTCTCCCTTCTTTACTTCTTTTCTTTCTTCTTTTGTTTTTGAATCCATTAAACCCTCCTACAAACAAGGATCGGGTGAGAGAAAGCAACAAAGACAAGAGGGAGGGCCCTTGGGTTAATCAGAGTCCTGATCAGACTCTACTCCCTTTCCCTGGTTCTATTCTTCTTTTAAAAAAGGAAACCTTCCAGAGAAGCATAACCACGGCCAATACGACTCGTAGAACTCCTTTTTTATCTTCTCTGTTTTAAACCCCTGTTTAACACACGAGAATAAATAAATAAGTACTTCTCCTTTGAAGAAGAAAATGCACATTCGTGGTTATTTAGGTAACGTGTATTATTATTTCCGCGAATTTAGGTTTATCAGATAATTAGGGTTCGGGTACGGGAAATATCCCCATCGACCATGGTCGATGTTTATTTACATCGGCGTAAAGTCCGAATACCCTTGATTAACTGTCAAAGAAAATATTTTTTCGGCCTCCACAATATTAGCTGTGATGTTGGAGGTTTTATCTAACAGATTTGATCAAGGAGATCACCCATTAGAGATACACATTTGCAGGAGAAAATTAAATATTTCATTCTTTAGATTCATCCTTACAAAATACATGAAATCTCGATTACATAGTCGGGTCATTTGATTTACATGTGGCCTAAATTCCACCATCAGAGCAAGCCGTTGAATGAGTCTCATAGAGATCAAACCCCCCTTTTTTTGGGTATGTATTTGCAATTTCGGACCCATCATAAGTATCTCTGCAATTTTTCACTTTTGATAGTATTTATGCAATTTTTCCTCTTTCAGGGTATTTCTGTAATTGTCCCATCATTAGGGGTATTTATGCAATTTGTCTAGACCAAGGATATTTTAGTAACATCTGGGATTGAACAGGGGTTTTTGTATAATCTTGGCAATAGACGCAAGTCCCTCATCGGGGAAGACCCGTTCACCAAAGACTCTCGAGAGATTGCTTCCCCTTCTCGAGCTCTCATGAGTTGGGGCCCAGCTTCGCGCGTCCATCAGTGCAAAGCCGGGGATCGACCTTTGCTCATAGACAATTCCTCTGGAAGAAATTTTTTTATAATCCCTCTCCAAGGAGTGGTATGACCCAATGTTCATAGGCAATCAAGGTTTTGATGGTACATGACCCTTTGCTCATAGGCAATTAGGGTTTTAATTGGATATGACCCTTTGCTCACAAACAATTAGGGTTTTGATTGCATCTGGCCCTTTGCTCACAGGCAATTGGGGTTTTTGATTATATAGGACCCTTTGCTCGCAAGCAATTAGGGTTTTGATTATGTCCGACTCTTTACTCACAGGCAATTGGGGTTTTGATTATGTATGATCCCTTGGCTCATAAGCAATTAGGGTTTACACAAGTGTCCTGATCATATCCAGGGTGTTCACATAACCACATCACCGGACTTTATATATTTCTCCATATAGACAGATTTTCTCTAGACAGATTTTCTCTAGATCACACAATTCACAACAAATGAGTTGTGATGCACATGAGGTTTGTAGCATACCCTCGCAACACAACCATAGCACGAGGTTTCTGAACCAAGCACAAGCACCAACGATGAAACCCAGAAGATGGGCCTTCAAACAAAGCACAACACCAAACACTAGCTCTTCTCCCGTTGTAGTCCTTCTGTGTGTTCTCTGTGTCTTTCTGTCCCTTCAAATGGACCCCATTGGGGGTATTTATAGAGTCTCGAAGGACTCTAGCGGTTACACCCTCTACCCGGGCCAAAACACGAGATTTTGGGAGTGGATCCGGGGCAAAACCCCATGTGGGGGGGTGGACCCGGTCCAAACCCCCCATATGGGGTGGAACCGGGGCAAAACCCCATATGGGGGTGGACCCGGTCCAAACCCCACACATAGGGGTAAATCCAAGCTGCAGCTCCCTTTTTGCTCCAAATTTGGCTAATTTTCCCCTTAAATAAGGGTTGCCATTGTTGTTTTTGTTGACTAGTGTTAGTTTCATCGTTGCTGCAATTTCTTTGTGTTGGTATTGCATGCTATTGTAACTATTTTGATTAATTAGCGAAGAGCGTTGCTGCTGCCAACCTCATTTGCTGCTGCTGCTGTTAGCTGCTCCTATTAACATGCTGCTAACTGCTGTTACAGCTGTGTTAACTAACTGGGCTGCTGCTGCAACCACTTTGTTAGCCATTGATGCTACTAATCCTGTTGTTGCTGTTGTTGCAGCTTTTGTGTTGCTATTGTACTTACGTTAGCTGCTACTGTCCACTTGTTTTAGCTGCTGGTATTGCTTCTGTGGGCTGCTCCAGTGCTACCTCTGTGAGCTGCTGCCACTGCTGTTCACTTGTATTAGCTGCTGCTGTCATTGAGCTGTTGCAGCCGCTGTTATGTTACTGCACTTGCTGTTGAGTTGTTGCAACTGCTACTGAGTTTATGCTGCTGCCCTTGAGCTGCTGCTACTGCCACTGAGCTGTTGTTGCTGCCCTTGAGCTGCTACTATTGAGTTGCTGATGCTACCATCTGTTAGCATGCTTTTTGCTGGCCCTTGATTAAGAAATTATTGCATTGCATGCTAACTAGGGTATAATACCTATTTAGGGCGTAATCAGCCTATATAACCCTTAATCAGGCCTCCGAAACCCTAAATCCAGTGCCCAAGGTGAACCCAGGTGTTGGAACAAAAAAAATGTGTGTGTGTTATTTAAGTTCTTTTGAAAAGAGTTCCTGAAATAAAGAAAAAGAAGCGGGTTGACGCTAAGCTAAACGGCCTTAAAATGACAAGGGTCGCCTTCGTCATAAATCCCTCCGACAACCCGGCAAGATATATATATTGGGGATTTCTATTGTTTACGCGCATATACGTGCGTTGAAAGGTCTTGATAAAAATATTTTCCGGCCTATAAATTTGTGTGGGAATCATTCCGCAAAAAGACAATTATTTTTCCGGATGTCCGGATGGTCAACCTGGATGCACCGGGACCAAGAAGAAAGTACAGTCCACCACTCGGCCGTACTGAGGTGAAAAGTAAATTTTTTTTAATCCCCGGGGATCCTTTTATAGCCATGGTGGGGACCAAACCCCCTCCACCCCTTTCTCTCTTTTGACCGCACGCGGAAGAAGGCTGGAAAGAGAGGGGGCCGCGGCTGCCGGAACCGGAGGAAGACCCCCTCCGGTCTTGTACCGGAGGGGGGGGGTATTCCCGCGCCTGCCAGCCCCGGAGGGGGGCTCCGCTGCGGCCGGACCCGGAGGGAACCCCCTCCGGTCTTGTACCGGAGGGGGGGGGGGGTGTTCCCGCACCTGCCAGCCCCGGAGGGGGGCCCCGCTGCGGCCGGACCCGGAGGGAACCCCCTCCGGTCTTGTACCGGAGGGGGGGGGTGTGTGCCCGCGCCTGCCAGCCCCGGAGGGGGGGCTCCGCTGCGGCCGGACCCGGAGGGAACCCCCTCCGGTCTTGTACCGGAGGGGGGGGTGTGTGCCCGCGCCTGCCAGCCCCGGAGGGGGGCCCCGCTGCGGCCGGACCCGGAGGGAACCCCCTCCGGTCTTGTACCGGAGGGGGGGGGGGGTGTGTGCCCGCGCCTGCCAGCCCCGGAGGGGGGCTCCGCTGCGGCCGGACCCGGAGGGAACCCCCTCCGGTCTTGTACCGGAGGGGGGGTTGTTTTCCCGCGGCTGCGGACCCGGAGGGAACCCCCTCCGGTCTTGTACCGGAGGGGGGGTTGTTTTCCCGCGGCTGCAACCCACCGGAGGGGGTTCTCCCCTCTCCGTCCAATCAAAAGAAAAGGGGGAGAAGAAGAGTGTAAAAAAAAAAAACTGAAGCAAGGGAAGAGGAGAAGTTACCTTGGCCTTTGGTATTCCACCGGAGGGACTCCAAGAGATTTTTTACCACCCCCTCCGCCACTTGTGGAATCTACTATAAAAAGGAGGCTACTCCAAGGAGCAAAGGAGGAGAACACAACAACAAGAAGAGAAGACCGGGAGAGAAAAAGAGAGAAGAGAGTAAGACAAAGACTTGGAGAGCTTTTCTAAGGCCCAAGTCAAAAGAGAAAAGCAAGAGGAAGGGTGCGCCCCTTTCCTTCTTACTATGATACCATGGATTTTGTGTATTTGACATAAATACCCCTTCATATATAAATCATGTACATTTGGCATAAATACCCCTTCATATATAAAGGGGGCTTCATGATGTTATACTATGACAATAAAATAATTAAGTGAGCATGAAAACTATGGTTGTCATGGCCCTTGTCAAAATTATACAAAGGTCCCTCTTGGCGTAAAATTACACCATTGACCCGAAAGTTCTTAAAATTGTGCATGTATATACGGAATCAAATGGGAAAAGGATCTCCAACAATTATTCTTGTCATGGAGAAATCTCTTTTGGGCTATAATAATAAAAAATAAACATACAAAGCCTTGCAAATGGTATCCTCCAAAGCTCTTTAAATATAATCACGCTTATGTTCGTAAAAACAAATTGAAAGTCGCGGAATATAATTCATCGGGATCATAAAAAGTTACATGAAATTCGAAGCGACATATTCCCTTTCGAACATGAAAAGGCGAGGCCACATGAGAGAATAACAAAAAGGTCATAATCAAAAAATCCCGCTCCGAAGGAAACTAAAAGGGCCTTTCTTTTCGTCAAGGGTAGCAAAAGATCTTTAGCAGTTTAATCAAGGGTATTCGGACTCGTCCGATGTAAATTAACACCGACTTTGGTCGGTGGGGATAAGTCTTGTACCCGAATCCTAAATCGTCTGATAAATTTAAAAAAAGGCGCGGAATTCATATATATATGCCAAATATACGCATATCCATCCAGCGAAATCGGATGTTTCAAAAATATATAATTCCGCGTGTAAACAGATTGGCACGCCCGGTGGGACTTTTTCCCGCCTTTCATCTTTACTGCTAAAGCTTCTTATGCCCTTACAAAAAGACCTAATGCCACTATTTCTTCCATACAGGAGCGCGAGGAGCAAAGGGAGGATACGCCGCCGAGACGTAAAGGCGGATCTTCGACTTTCTGAAGCTCAATGGCCGCTGTCACTTATGGTCCCTTGGTCGTCGCCACCCATGCCAAGTATGGGTACCTTGCCACCCCAATTGTGTTTGGGGATTTTCCTGCTGTGGTTGGGTCCCCCTTCTTTTTGGGAGTGGTCCCGGCCGCTCAGGCTTGTCCGGTCATTTACACCGCAACAACCCCTATTGCCACTGGGGCTAGCAGCCCCCGACCAACTCAGGGCCGGGTCTTCTCGGTCCATGTCATTTCGGCCGACACTGTTCCCACCAAATGGGGGCAACGTCGTCGCCGCCTAAACAGGAAGCCGACTGCAGCTACTTCAAGGTCTGGTAAAACCATACTGATCGGCGACCTCCGCGTTCGTCTGGATGGCGGAGGGCCAATCACACCACGGGTCGATCACGTCCCGACCGTATCAACTTCCAACCGCTTCTCGCTTCTTCACAAGGTACGCGAGGATGCCACAGACTTCAAAAAGAAGCCTTCAAGTGGGGGTAAAGCAATTGAGCGACACCTCCAGAAAATGAAGCAAGTTTGGGTCACCAAGCAGGAGGCCCGTGCAATTAAACAAGCTAGGGCCGCCAGGCCTGGGCGAATGCAAGCTCAACCAACAACAACATCGTTAGATGTCAAAACCTCGCGTTCGCGGGGCCAAAAAAGGAAAGGGGGTTATCGCAAACCCAATGTTGCTCCCCAAGGCTCGGATTACATCCGAGTTCAGAAGACCCCCCGCGCTCAGGCACAGCCGACACGAGTCTCAGTCTTTGATAGACTGGCGGGAGATGTGCCACCACGACCTTCTGTCTTCGACAGGTTGGGGGCACCACCCCGCCCTACAGTTCAACCACCTAAAAGGCGTAGGGTGGTACAAATGTCAGAAGCAGGTGCCAACATGAAGATTTACACTTGCTATGCCTCAGGCAGAGAACCTGTGGAATCAACTGGCATCCCTGCCAACGTAAACGAACATGGTGGCCCAAATGATCCCAATTTGACCCTGGACGCGGTCTACCTTAACACTAGGAATGCCGCTAGAAGAAACTTCCAAGGCCAGTCTAGCGGTCAAGGGGGAACTTCTCCCCAAGGCCAACACCAGGTGCCCATTCAAAACCAATGGCAAAATCAAGGAGAGAATGTACCCCTAGAGGGAGCAGACCATGATGAGGTAGTGAGCATCCATGAAGGGGCGGTCCTCCCCGGCAGTGGTATGAACTTCAACCCAGCATTTGAGCCACCAACAAGGGCCGCTTTCCAAGCAATGCCCGACGATGTCAAGTTTGAAACAATGCAACGTTGGCACATAGAGATGACCAATCTTATGCTGGAAATGAAAAGGCAGATGAATATAAATGCTCAAAGGCCTCAAACACCGATGCCGAATCAAGAGCCTCGACGGGAACAACAGGCATACAATCCCGCTATTGCCAATCGACAGGGTGCTCACCCCCCCAACGTGCGCGGTGACACAGGGGATGAGCCACTCAGAGGGATCCCCCATGCTCAATCTTCTCAGGTCATGGGGGTAGAGGAGACCATCGCCCAGCGTCGGATGATAGAAAAGATGATCGAGGATAAGTTCGCCCAACGTGGCGAGGGTACTGCTACTGTCGACCTGTACAGTGTACCCTATCCTTTGCACCACCAATTCAAGAAACTCCCTCCGGATTGCCCGAAGGCGCCGAAATTGCAAAAGTTTAATGGGCAGGGATCGCCGCACGAGCACCTCGCCTATTATGTCACGGCCATGGGTGACCTCGCCATCGAGGAGTCTTATCTTCTCCGCTACTTTGCAACTTCCCTCACTGGGAGTGCCTTTCAATGGTACTCCAGATTGAAGCCCAACTCCGTCGCTGACTGGGCTGATTTACAAATGAAGTTCATTGATCGGTTCCAATTAGTTGAAAGGAAAGTGTCCCTCGCTGAGCTCTGCTCGCTCAAGCAAAAGAGGGGAGAAATGGCTCTCGACTTCATTAAACGTTGGAGGGACCTCAGCATGAGATGCGACAATCCCCCGGCGCAGGAAGATGCCATCACTATATGCCGAAGAGGACTTTCCCCCGAGGTCAGTGAGCGACTTCTGGGGGCAAATGTCAAAGGGTTTGACCAACTAAATTCGGCGGTCGCGGAGATCGAAATGTTCTTCGCTGAGAATCCCACCTTCATTCCTTCAAAGCATAAAACATCTAAAGAGCGACCCGCTGCGGGAAAAGAAGCAAATGCAGTGGATTTCTCCCCGACTGCTGAAGACGATCAAGCACTGCCGAGCGACTCCAGCAAGAGGTCTGAAAAAAGGGCACCGACCACAAAGTTGGCCGAGCGCATGAAGACTCCATACTCTTTTAAGAAGGAGCACACCGGCAAACTCTTCAGCCTCTGTATGAAGAACAAATTGATAGTTTTGCCAGAACCAAAAAAGCCTGAGGAAGTTGGTAAAACAGAAGATCCCAATTACTGTTTGTACCATCGTTTATTGGGTCATACTATTGAAAATTGTTATGTTTTTAAAGATGAGCTGGAGAAGATGATACAAAATCAACTCATCACAATGAAAGGGACTCGGGTCGACCCTCCTCAACCCCACACCTGGGAACGAATGGTTCGGTCGGCTAATGTTATTAACCATCGGCCAACCCGGGAAATTTATCAAGTGGCAGCTTTTACATTTCCTGATCCGGGGGAAGAAGAAGCAGGTCCTAGTGGGACCAAGCCCACCATGTGGTACCCGGGCTGGAGGCCTTCTCATGCATGTTCCTTTCCTAAAGAAGACACTGAAAAAATATTTGAGGCCCTTCTAGACCAGGAATGCATTATGGTACATGACCCACCTCCCACTTATATTGAGGTCGAGAAGGCTCACCCAAGATATTGCAAGTTTCATGCCATAATATCGCACCCTACCAAAGAATGCGAAGAATTACAAGATTACATTGAGATCCTCATTCAGAGGGGAGAAGTTGATATTCAAGGAGAAAGTATGGTGAGAAAAAGGCTTCATGAGGCCGCCGAACGAATTATTGATGATATCAACAGCAGGAGGCACTCGCCCGGGCCGTGTGCCCAGCAAGACACGCACTTTTCAGTAAATGTCATACACAAGCTCCCGGGGAAGAGTCAGGCAAAGGACCCGGCAGATGGTCTGGACACACACACCCCTCCACAAGGTGCCACTCTGGGAGGGGGCTACTTCTTAATGTCCGAATGCCTCACCATTCGGAAGGCTGTCCGCAAACTCCGGCATGAAGTTAGGCGTCTACGACATAATCAAGAAGATCTGCTACACATAATGAGGCGCATGGATGATAGGCTGATGGCCCTGTCCCCAACACCCTCAACTGGAGAATCCGCCCGGGCTTCCTCGCATTCAGAAGCTACGGTGGAGCCCAGACGGCGACCAAGGACTGGAGGATGGCTATCCGAAGACACAATAGGCTCGCATGTTGCAAAGCCCCAAGAGAAGCTATATTCCTTTCCCCAGCACAGAACTCTAGAGATATTTAAGATCTGTCGGAAGGAGGGGCTAATACAGTGTCCTAAGCCGGACAGTGACTTGATGCCCGGTATGACGCATCGGCATGGCTACTGCTTATATCACCGTGCCATGGGACACGTCATTTATGATTGTCCTACCTTCAAAGACATAGCTGAGGATTTGATTACCCGGCAAATTATAAAGCTAAAGGAGGGCTCTCAAGTTCCCTCGACATCCTCTCCATGGGGACGGTCGCCGTTCTCAGTAAATGTTATTCATGCATCGACTTCTCACGGGAAATCAATGTCACAAGCAGCAGATACGGGGCTCGACCCAGATAGTTCCTCAGAAAGGAGTCTTGAGTGGCGACCCTGGCAGGACCTGGAATCCTTGCCTCTCCCGAAAGAAGAAACTAAAAAGTTGCTGGACATTTTATTTCGTGGAAAGGAGGTTCTAGTGCGTGATTCACCGCACCCTGACTCTTCTCATTGGGAGCAGGACCTGCTTGTCTCAGACAAGAAAGATAATGGCCGAGATGTTCATCCTAAAGGTCGAGCCCTCTCTGGGCACCGGGCCACAGGCCCGTCTAAAAATAGCACTCAGGGGAATGTTATGAGCCAGGACTACCCCCGAAGGGTCGACCCATGTACTTCCCCCAAAGGGACTATCGTCTCTCCTAGTAGAAATGAAGCATTGGTCGGAAGGCAAACCTCTGGGCCGACCTTGAGGACTGAACAATATAGAGCACCAGCTACCGGGGCGAAAAAGGCCAACCCCCACCCCAGGGGCTCTAATTTCGGCCCTAAGGTCATGACCCAACCCCCACTCGCAGCAGTTATGAGTGGGCTGTGTCAGTCCTCACCTCAGCTAAATCAGAAGGGCAAGACACTAAAGGCTGTTGACAGGATGAGACCAGAACAGTCGTACCTCGCCCAGCAACTGGAATTCATGACGAAGCCTAAGCAAGCATGCCAAAACACTTCCCAATCACCAAATGCTGCCCTAGCAGTTGAAAGAAGACCAGATAACAAGGCGGAGTTACAGACTCACGAAGTGGGCCCCCAGCCTCATAGTCAACAAGTCATTGGAAGGCATGACCCCCTTCATGATTTCGGCTCCTTTGTGGCCGGATTTCAAGAGTTGCCTCCTGAAGTTGTGCAGAAAGCAATCAACGCCACCTTTCGGATCCATGAGTCAGAGGGCGACTGGGTTACCGTAAGCCCAAGGAAGAATTCCCCGTTAAAGTCATTCAAGCAGAAGGCTTACGCCGAGAGCTCAAAAACCAAGGCTGCCCCCCAGGCATCTACAAGAAAAGCGGCCCTGTCCCAAGAGGCATTGGCGCGAGCAAAGAAACAGGAAAAGAACAGGAGGAAGAACTCGAAAAGAAGGTTGAAGAAGCAAGCCGAGCAGGCGACAGCCATGGAAGCACCCAAGGGGTTAAGTCCTTTACAGAAGTTACAAAAGTTGATTGAGGAATTGGAAGAGTATGTACCTTCTCTTCCAACTGGGCCCGTCCCACTAGAGAAGTACATCCCATGGGAGGAATTGGAGCGCAAAACTCGGCTCAAGAGCTGGCTCCAACAAATGCTCAAGCGAGCCAAGGAAGGCGAGGAGCTCTTTATTCCAGAGGAACTCTCTGTCTTTTACAAAGATGAAGAACTCACCGTAGAGAAGCTAGAAGAAATGCTAAAAAGCTTCTCATGTCATATGGTGTCAATCCCCCACCAGAAAATTTGGGGGGGACTATTACTACCCCTGCCTCGGGGGACAGGATTACTATGGCCACCTATCGCCGTCGTAATGCAGAAATCCGGAACCGCGGTCGTGGCCGAGGCCGCGGACGGGGCAGACAGTCCATATCCTCCAATGGGCACACTTCCCAGCCAACTACCTCCCAAAGAGTGATCATCTTTCGAGGAGAAGAACCCAATGAGCCCCCTGAGGTACAAGTACGGGCTGAAACTTTCATCTTCGACCCCTCAGACGAGGATGAGGGGCCCGTCGAGTCGATCTCTCAGGAGGGAGTAGGTGCTATTCCATTCGATCCAACGGATGAAGAGACTGATCCCGTTGGTTCCCTCTCCCAAGAGCAGCCTGCTGATCCAGCCCAAGCATGCCCTTCAGGCAAGGACAATGAAGAGCTTCCAGTTCCGGAAGAGGAATCTTTAGCCCCGCTGTTCCAAGAAGAAACAAATGACCAGGGAAAGTTGGAGCCGGCCCAGAAGCCCCCTTATCAGCCTAAGTCTCTGGTGGAGATGATCCCTCCACTAGATCAAGCCCGGGCTCGGGCTGATCGTAAGATCATTCAACACATGAAGCGAATGCCAACTATGGTTAGCATATGGGAGGCCATTGCCTGGAGTAAAGAGTTGAGGGAGGCTCTCATTAAAGTTCTCCAAGAGCCGGAGGTCTATGAGGCTCATGCAGCCGAAATTCAAACACAAGCACATGAGGCTTTGGCCGCAACAGTTTCCTTCTCTGACAAGGACATGTTACTGTCCTCCCCATGTCATAATCGTCCATTGTATATGCAAGGAAAAATCAATGGGCGTGAGTTGAACCGGATCCTTGTCGACCCTGGCGCTTCTGTCAACATAATGCCTCTCAAGACTTTCAAGTCAATGTTTCTTATGCCTTATTTACAGAGAGTGTATGATGTAAAAATCTCGGGATTCAATCAAAACTCCGAAGATGCACTGGGGAAAGTGGACGTGGAAGTAACAATGGACATGTTTGTCACCAAAGCTACTTTTTACATTATTAATGCTGATACCTCATATAAAGCCTTGCTTGGCAGGCCATGGCTTCATGAAAACTGGGTCGTCCCTTCGACTCTACATCAGTGTATCAAATATGCAAGGGGCGGAGAACAACACACGGTTTTTGCCGACAGCTCTCCTTTCCGACCAAATGAATGTAACATAACTGATGCCCAGTTATATTTTGGGGAACCGACTGTCGAGCCCCCAGTTGACGTCAAAGGCAAGGGAAAACAAAAGGTGTTTGAGGAAGATGATGAGGAAGAAGAACTTTTTGTCATAAATGAAGAACTCGCCAAGATACATCGACTGAGCCTGCGAGCCGACGTCCCCACCTGCCAAGCCAACTCAGCCCGAGCGGCGGGAGATTAATTTCGAGGCCAACCTCATTAACCAAACAATAGACAAGAGCATCATGTTGCCCTCTGTTTGCATGCAATTGGTTGCTCCAAGAGAAGAATATGGAGTGGAGGCTTTAAAGACATTCATTGTTACATATCAAAGAAAAGGCAAAAAGGGAAATAAGGAGCGTTGCAAACCCATTATCTTTTATAAGGGAGATATGGCGCCTCAGGCCCCCACAGATGACGATTTCGGCTGGAGCAAACCGCCTGAAAACACTCTGGAGCCTATCCAAGAAATGCCTGATATGCCCAAATACATTAAAGAAATGTGTCATAAGCAAAAGATTCCACAAATGCAGAAAGCCTCCCGCAGAAGTTACTTTCAACAGCTGTGGTGCCCTCTGCAAGTCAGGGGGCAACCCCCCTTCTCCAAGAACGACCGAAGAGGCCTGGGCTATGACCCCGAGCCAGACTTTCAAGTCTTTCATGCTGTAAATACAATAGGGGCGCCACTCGCTTCTGACAAGTTCAACTCCATACAAGGGGATCTCCCCTGTGTAGTAGAGAAGCAGGGAGACCCTAGACCAAAAGTTCCAGAGGTCGATGGCTTGAACAATGGCCCTGGACATGAGGAGGAGGTCATTGTCTTACGACCCGCCTGTCAATTGCCCGGGGAAGCTAGACTCGAAGCCCTGAATCAGTTAGCCGGGCTAGACACCACAGAAGCAGAACGCCTCATAATGAATGACACTAATATTCCTGTCACTAAACAGAAAGGGGACCCTACTGATGCAATTAAGTTGCTGAGACAGGAGAACCAGGCATTAAAAGCTTTTGTACAAGAGCTGCTACGAGAACGTGATGTTCTACTTAGACACCTCACTTCTCCTTCAAAAACCCATACTTATTCCCAGCGCCCAATAAACGAGACCCAGTCTCGGGGAACCAGAGCAAACCAACCACCTGCGGAATCCAAAGGCACAACGCCAGTGATGAGTTTGGCACAGCGAATGGAAACTCCATACTCATTTCTCAAGACTCATACTGAATCGTTGTTTAATTCTTGCCGGGCTCGGGATCTTATCCAGCTCCCTCCAGTTCGCAGGTCATCTAGAGTCAGTGAAGCCAAGAGCTCCAGCTTCTGTCGATTCCATCGATGGCAGGACATGATACAGAAGACTGTTATGTCCTCAAGGATCAACTTGAGGATTTAATACAACGGGGAGTTATCCAGATAAAACAGCATCAGGTCTATCCCCCACAGCCACATTCATGGGATCAGTCTAGGCCTTCCAACAAAAATGTCCTCATTGAAGCTGCATCTACACTGCCCAAATTTATTGCAAGTGAAGTAGGGAGCAAGCCTCCGTGTGGGGAGCCCAGCCTCAAGATTCACTATTCCGTTAACACTATAGGGTTATCACCCTCTCCCGGTAGCTCAGACTCTGGTGAGGGGCCTAGTGATTCTACAAAAGGGCAACCAAAAGAAATAGCCCTCGAAGACCAGAATGAACAGCTTCAGTCGGCCGTCATCAACAACTTAGACTACTGTGACCTCCACATAGTCAATGTTGACGACGACGAGGATTTCATCAATCTGCAGCCAGCACCGCAAGAACTCGAAGATGGCGGACAAGCAACAATTGATGAATTGATTGAGCTCAATCTCGGGGACGCAAATGAACCTCGACCCATTTTTGTTAGTGCTCTCCTTATTGAGCAGGAAAGACAAGCTTACAAACAACTCCTATTGGAGTATAAAGATTGTTTTGCCTGGACTTACAAAGAGATGCCCGGGCTGGAGCCCTCGGTGGCTGAACATGAATTGGCGATACTCCCTACGGTTAAGCCTGTCAAGCAAGCTCAGAGACGCATGCGTCACGAGCTGGAACTTAAAGTAAATACTGAAGTTGACAAGCTTCTGGAAGTAGATTTCATAGAACCATGCCTTTATCCAGTATGGCTCGCCAATATAGTCCCAGTCAAAAAGAAAAATGGTCAAGTCCGAGTTTGTATTGACTTCAGAGACTTGAATAAAGCCTGCCCAAAGGACGATTTTCCAGTTCCAATTACAGAAACTATGGTTGACATGACTACAGGATATGAAGTTCTGTCCTTTATGGACGGGTCCTCGGGCTACAATCAAATACGTATGGCGGTTAAAGATAAAGGTCATACGGCATTCCGATCCCCAAAAGGAATTTTCAACTACAAAAGAATGCCCTTCGGGCTGAAGAATGCAGGGGCCACCTATCAAAGGGCTATGACGAAGATTTTTGATGAAATGCTACACGACCTGGTCGAGTGCTATGTTGACGACCTCGTTGTAAAAACCAGTAAGCGCGAAGGTCACTTAGATGATTTGCGCCGAGTTTTCGACAGGCTCCGCCAGTACAAACTCAAGATGAATCCCATGAAATGTGCATTCGGGGTTTCAAGTGGTAAGTTCCTCGGCTTTGTTGTTAGATATCGGGGGATAGAAATCGATCCTGATAAAATCAAAGCTATCCGAGAACTTCCCCCACCTAAGAACATTAAAGAACTCCGGTCACTTCAGGGAAGGTTAGCCTACATCAGGCGTTTTATATCCAATCTCTCTGGGAGGTGCGCGCCATTTGGCAAATTGATGAAAAAGGGCGCCCCATTTA
The DNA here is from genome assembly GCA_022559845.1 of Amorphophallus konjac. Taxonomy (NCBI): domain Eukaryota; kingdom Viridiplantae; phylum Streptophyta; class Magnoliopsida; order Alismatales; family Araceae; genus Amorphophallus; species Amorphophallus konjac. The sequence goes on from CM040121.1 coordinate 267,957,931, forward strand.
TATGGGATCAGGAATGTCAGCAAGCATTTGAAAAGATCAAAGAATACCTCCTTACTCCCCCAGTGCTCGGAGCACCGGTCAAGGGAAGGCCTCTCATCCTTTATATTGCTGCCATGGATGCCTCATTGGGAGCATTGCTCGCACAATTAAATGAAGAAGGCAAAGAACAACCATTGTATTACTTGAGCAGAAAACTGGTCGGCCCCGAACATCGTTATTCTCCAATGGAGAAAGTTTGTCTGGCACTGGTGTTTGCCGTTAAAAAGTCGAGGCATTACCTCTTGTCCCATCAAGTGGAATTAATTTCAAAGCAGGACCCGCTCAAGTTCCTTCTTAAGCAGCCGGTGCTGTCAGGACGACTGGGAAAATGGGCATTACTCCTTATGGAGTTCGACATAACTTTTGTTCCCCAGAAAGCAATCAAAGGACAAGGAATGGCAGAGTTCTTGGCGGCACATCCTGTTCCGGCTGATTCTCCACTTAACACTGAACTGCCCGATGAAGAGACACTTCCATCCCAATCGGGAGTAGAAGAACAGACCGAGGGCAATTCAATGCAAAAAATGGAGCAATCTCTGGTCATCGACATGCCGTACTGGGAACTCTACTTTGATGGTGCCTCCCGGACAATTAAGAAGACTGACGGGGTAACTACCCTCGCTTCAGGAGCTGGCATTGTCTTAGTCACTCCTCAAGGAGGGATTCTTCCTAATTCATGTGCCCTCATGAAACCTTTGACAAATAATGAAGCAGAATATGAGGCGCTAATCATAGGGCTTCAGCTTGCTTTAGAAATGGAAGTCAAATGCATTAAAGCCTATGGCGACTCACAGCTCGTCATACGACAAGTATTGGGTGACTATGAAGTCCGGAAGAGAGAGCTACTACCTTACCATGATATGGTAATGAGGTTGAAAGAAAAATTCTACTTGTTTGAGATACAACATATTCCAGAGGGAGAAATTCACAGGCCGACGCCCTGGCAAAATTAGCGTCAGCCATAAAACTCCCACCTGAAGGCGAAATGGACATAACTGTCAGACATCGAAAACTGATGCCAAGTGTCCTCGATCAAGACATTAATTCCTCCACCCCGGAGATACATGTGATTGAGGACAATGACCCTGTTCAAGAAGAAGAACTGGACTGGCGTCAACCGATTGTCGACATAAAGCGTGGTCGCCTCCCAGCAAATCGGGCTCAGAGGGTTCAACTGTTGCGAAGAGCGGCATCCTATCAATTGATAGGCGACCAACTTTATAGGCTTGTCCATGAAAAAGACAAGTCTGTCCTCCTCCGCTGCCTTTCGTCCAAAGAGGCCAAAATGATAATGCGTGAGGTCCATTCAGGGCTCTGCGGCGCCCATCAAGCTGGAGATAAGATGAAGATCAATATAAAATTGAAAGGCTTTTACTGGCCCACAATGTACGCGGATTGTAGTCGCTACGCCCGTACATGTCACCAATGCCAGGCCTTTGGTCCTGTACCTAGAAGGCCTCCTAACATGCTACATCCCACAGCCCCTACTTGGCCCTTTGCTGAATGGGGAATGGACATTGTGGGACCCTTCCCACCATCCACAAAAGGTCACAAGTACATTCTGGCAGCGACAGACTACTTTTCTCGGTGGGCTGAGGCCGTACCCTTGCGAGAAGTTACAGGGGAAGCTGTCGCTCAATTCGTCAAGCACCATATTATATACCGATTCGGCACTCCCTGTCGGGTCATGTCAGACAATGGTACGCCATTCAAAAACAAAACCATTTACCAATTGGCGGCAAAATTCCACATTGATTGGAGAGCCTCCACAGTCTACAACCCTCAAGCAAATGGTTTGGCCGAAGCCTTTAACAAGACCCTGTGCAAATTGTTAGCTAAAATTGTTGGCAGCCGCAGGAGAGACTGGGGCGAGAAGATACATGAAGCCCTCTGGGCATACCGAACAGTTTATAAAACCCCCACCGGTTGTTCTCCATTCTCTCTCGTATACGGGGCAGAAGCCGTTGTGCCGGTTGAAGTTGAGATGTCGTCCTATCGGATAGCCCTACATAATGGGCTCCAAACCCAAGAACAAGATGAAATACAAAGAAGACTTGAAGAACTCTCTGACTTAGAAGGCAAGAGATTAGGGGCTTACAAACACTTGCAGGCCTACCAGGCTCGAATGGCCCGGGCTTATGATAAGCTTGTGAAGCAGAGGGCGTTCAAGAAGGGGGACCTTGTTATGATCAAAGAAAGGGAGGTCATGGCTGGAAGATCCAGCGGCAAGTTACAACCAAATTGGCGAGGGCCATATATCGTTTCCAAAGTCTATGAGGGAGGCGCTTATAAGGTCGTCGACCATAAAGGGGAGAGCCCCTTTCCACCATTAAATGGAAAACACTTGAAATTATACTACGCTCCCGAACATGAATTTCGGCAACAAATTGTACAAGATTTGCCCACCTCCGCAGGAGAGTAAGAAAGGATGAGGAAGCTTCCTCCAGGAAAAAAATTCAAAAGGTCACAGGTGTTTTGAACAATTCTTGTTCACGTCCCACCATGCAAATTCGGCTTTCCAATTTCATTGGTCAGCCACCCAAAATTTCAAATTCTAAATTCGGCTTTCCAATATCATTGGTCAGCCACTCAAAATTCCAAATTCTAAATTCGGCTTTCCAATATCATTGGTCAGCCACTCAAAATTCCAAATTCCAAATTCGGCTTTCCAATATCATTGGTCAACCACTCAAAATTCCAAATTCCAAATTCGGCTTTCCAATATCATTGGTCAGCCACTCAAAATTCCAAATTGCAAATTCAGCTTTCCAATTTCATTGGTCAGCCACCCAAAATTCCAAATTCCAAATTCGGCTTTCCAATATCATTGGTCAGCCACTCAAAATTCCAAATTCCAAATTCCAAATTCGGCTTTCCGATATCATTGGTCAGCCACTCAAAATTCCAAATTGCAAATTCGGCTTTCCAATTTCATTGGTCAGCCACCCAAAATTCCAAATTCCAAATTCGGCTTTCCAACATCATTGGTCAGCCACTCAAAATTCCAAATTCCAAATTCCAAATTCGGCTTTCCGATATCATTGGTCAGCCACTCAAAATTCCAAATTGCAAATTCGGCTTTCCAATTTCATTGGTCAGCCACCCAAAATTCCAAATTCCAAATTCGGCTTTCCAACATCATTGGTCAGCCACTCAAAATTCCAAATTCCAAATTTGGCTTTCCAATATCATTGGTCAGCCACCCAAAATTCCAAATTCCAAATTTGGCTTTCCAATATCATTGGTCAGCCACCCAAAATTCCAAATCCCAAGTTCGGTTTTCCAATTTCATTGGTCAGCCACCCTAAATCCCAAATTCCAAATTTGGCTTTCCAATTCCGTTGGTTGGCCGCCCCAAATCCCAAACTCCAAGTTCGGCTTTACAATTTCATTGTTCAGCCTCCTCGAATCCCAAAATCCAAGCTTTGACCGACCAATCTCTTGGCCATTCCTTTAAATGCTAAAACCCCAATTGGCTTTCAAATTTCCGTGGCCACCTTTAAAGTCTGAGCTCTTCAGACTTTCAATTTCCTTATTTAAAAAAAAAAGAGAAAAAAAAAGGGGGGCTTAAAATAGAGGTGCCCTGACGGACTTGAGTAGTCGGATCTCTGGCTGCTCAAGGGCAAAAAGGTCAAACCCGGCTGAGATGAAAACCCGAAAGGGCGTCTCGGGCAAAAATGGGTAACCCCTCAGTGTGAAAACCCGCAAGGGCGCGCTGGAAAAAGTTAAAGGGGGCTGGTCATGGTGAAAACCCGAAAGGGCGCTATGACTAGTAAAAAGAAAAAAAAAAGAAGAAAAAAAGAAAAAGAGAAAAGAAAGAGAAGAGAAAGAAAAAAAGGGGGTATGATGATAATGCCTCATTGAAGTCTTTTTGAGCCTGAAGTCATGTTTTTATTCATTTGCAAAATTGAAGTCCGAGACAAACCCTCGGAGCAACTGCATAGGCAAAAGATCTAAAAAAGAAAAAAGAGTCAGAAGAAATGCAATGGGAAAGGTAATCTCAAACACTAGGGGGTCGTCTTTTCAGTAAATCCCCAATGGCGTTCTGCTTCGCCGCAATTGCTTCCTGCATAGCTTGGCATTCAGACACAAGGGAGTCCTCCTCAGCCTGCAGCTCTCGAGCCATTTCAGAATTCGATTCTGCTGCCGCCTCTAGCTCTTCAATCCGTTGTAAAATGCTGCTCACTGTCTCCCGAAGAGAGGAAGCCTGACTTTTGTCCTCAGCAACCGCTGCCACAAGAGTAGTTCGACGCTCCCGGATATGTTCAGCTTGGGAATGCAACCTTTCCATCTCGCCGGACATAGTGCAAGCTTCAGCTTCTAACTCTTGTATTTTAAGCCTATAAGTCTCCCACAACGAGGCTGTGTGCAGGCGCTGAAATTCTGCCCAAACATCATCCACTGCCGCCATCCAGGGCTCTCTGGGCAATCCCAATGTATGATAGCCCCGTGTGCCGGTCCGAAGAGTGTCCCGCACAGTCTCTATGGGAGGAAGGCTCCCCCCTTGAAATAAGGCTCGTGCTCCACTCATCAGTGTCACCACCATCATTTCGGCCCCCACAAAAGCTTTAGGCTGAGGACCATCAGGCCAATCAATCTCATGAGGTGGAAAGTCAAGTCCCAACAGCAAGTCTCCTCCATTGCTCCCGGGGAGAGGAGGAGCGTCTCCCTCTGGGGCTGCAACCAAAAAAAGGGGAGGTGGCACATGAGTCACAATTTTATTCACAACAGAGGTGTTGGTAAATCCTTTTCTAGAAGTCAAAAGTATCTTAGCCTCACCTCGTGAAAGGAAAACCTCTGTCGTTTGGTCTGCCGGGATGTGAGCAACCTCGTCCCTTCCTATAACGCCTCCATCAAGGGTTGAATTGGTCTGCGGATCCCTTGTTTCAAGCCTATCGATATCTGAAGCAAACACAAAGTTATGATCAGGCAAATATATGTAAATGCCTTAACATGCATCAATGTGAAAAGGGCGCATGCAAAAGAGGGTGGGCCTCTTTGATTCTGACTAGTTCATCATTCTTACCCGCATCAGGCGGATAAGAGGCAGACTCCTCCACCACTGGGGCACCGCGAGACACATGTACATCGACAAGTTTCTCTAAAAAAGAAGAGAGAGAAAAAAGAAAGAAGAAATTATGAAAGTCAGCCCAGTCCAATAGAAACCACTAAAAGAACAAGCAGAAAAATGTAAAGAGCATGATGACCTTGTAACCCAACGTCCTCCTCCCCATCAGAAAGCGGCATAGTAGATCCTGAAGCTGAAGGAGAGGCGGTCATGCTTCTTTCAAAACCCCTCCCCTCGGGGGATAGGACTGGGGTCTCTTCCAAAGGGCCACCACCTCTCATCTCGAGGCTTTGATTTTCATCAGCCCCGACACCGGTCTGGAAGGCGCCTTCAATTGGACCCGAGGGAGAGGAATGTTCTTTATTTTTCTCCAAAGTATCCGGACAGCTTGAGGACAAGGGATCATTCACTACATAAAGCAAGAAAGTGATGAGATTCATGCAATCATCTTAGCAGGGCAAAATGACTCGGTGGGCTAAAACTAGAAGTACATACCAACAGCATGGATAGTCACATCCAATTCTCCGGCCTCAGGGATTGGAGTCTTTTCCCTGCGTATTTCGGCTAACAGCTCTTGAGAATATTGGGTCACCAGGCCCCGATCAGTGGTCAGGCTTATAGAAAACTCTGGCAGATCTGCATTCAGGCTGGAATCCAAGAGGGCAGTAAATTCTTGCATAGAGATCACTGAATTCTCAGCTGAGAAACCTGAAATGATCACTGCTAAGTGAAAGTTCTCCCTGTAATAAAGGGATCAGATATGGAAATTAAGAAGATTTTACTAAAAAAGGCTGGACCTGTGCTTGATCCTGGCTCCAGTACGGGAGGAATATTGGCGCATCCTCCCTCAAAATTTTCCTCTAAAAAAAAAAAAGAGAAGAAGGGGAGAACATCTTTAGCAAGGGAATAAGATTATGGCTTTATTACTCATCATAGTGGGGAGAAGCACCCTACCTATGGGTATGCGGTCGTCGAGCCCTCCGTGAGAGAAAGGGGGTGAGGCGCCCGATACGGGGTTGTAATCATCATCCTGGAGCTCTCCATCTTCCCCGGTATCCTCTAGCGCTGGCGAAAGAAGAATATTTGTAGCCGGAACACCACTCTCCTCCCTGGCACCTGAGGGGCCTGGAATAAGAAAAAAAGAAGAGGGGAAAGACATAGATATAAGTGACACATCTCTAAGGAGAGAACGAGAAACAAAGAAGGGATGTTACCCGGCCTCCCTCTGAAGCTCCTCCTTTAGAGCGGGCACGGCGAACACGAATGGGGCCGCCCTCATCTTCACTAGGACGGGCCCGCTTCTGGGGATTTAAAGATTTCTTCCCTTTATGTGGCATATCTCTGGCAGCTATATAGCTCTCTGTGAAACAAAAAAAGGGGAAGAAGCACGTAAGAGGGAGGTAAATACCAGCGCACAGATAAGTAAAAAGTGAAAATGATTGAACCACACACCTTTCGGGGCTGGAGAAAAGGAAGGCTGCAGCACCACCTGCTCAGGACGTAAACCCACCACCTTCCCAGCCTTGGAGACGCCTTCCCAAAGATCACCGAGCGTGATGCCATTTTCAACAAGGGTGGCGTACTCAAAGGGCCCGATCCGAATGATGGACCCGATCAGGTGTCGCTCCCACTTCGGCCACAAGTCATTGGTAAAGCCTTCAGGATGAAGAGGAGTATCCATTGGTGCAGCCTGAGGATAACCACAATCCGACAAGAAGTGTGTCCACCAAAAATACACTCGCTGATCCGCCGAGGCCTCACCTTGCCCCGAAGTAGTAACTGGCGGGCGCTTCAAGGGTTTAATTGCACCCGCATATGGCCGACGGTCTATGGTAATGGCCCCATTCTTAGCCTCCCACTGCAGACGAAAATCCTTCACCGCCTTTGCAATTTTTGAAAATTGGGTATGAAGCACTGAATTTTCCACAAACAATGGCGGTAGGTCGGTACTACCCAGTCGAGCCTCTTCAGCTTCCCTTATCTTTTGTGGGAGTTGTCGGAAAACATTGCTGTACTTAAACCACCAGCGCGCATAATAGATGTCAACCCGACCAACTCGCCTTGCCTCTGGGAGAGGACACTGCTCGGCAGCACCATCTCGAAAAAAATAATCCCACCAACTCCCTGCAACAAGGTGGGTGTCATGGCCCCTGCAGAGCCTGCAATCTATGCCAAAATCTGCATTTGGAGGCACTGACTGGTCATAGCCAAAATTCCGTGAAAAACGGTAAGGGAAGTATGGCTCTAGAATAGTAGTGCTGCCCTTCCTGAACACAAGTATGCTTGGCCTAATACAATACATCCAGTTTTCATAAAAAGTCGAGCTCGTAGACTGATGATAAGAAAGGCCGTAAGATACCTTGTCCTGACCTTCAACAGCAAATGGTCGGAAGTCATAAGAGCCACAGGCAAACGGAAGACCCTCATTCCCCTGCATAGGCACAAAGGAAAGCATCCTCCGTGCTGCTAATAAATGCTCATGCTGATGTTGATCCGGCCGGTTTCGGAAAAGAAATATCAATGGCGCCACGAGGTTTTCAATTGGCACACTCTGACATAATGAGGGTAGCAAAAGTCCGGCCCATGCACTCAAATAATGTGTGGCCATGTAAACGCTTCTGTCCCTGGGAGAGCTATGTGCTGTCAAGTTCCCCAATCCATGGTAAATATTGGCTAAAGCAGCAGGGGCAATGGCCAATTTATGACCATCTGCAAGCAGACACGCCGGGTAAATAATTTCAGGCCGTATCAGGCCCTCCTCGCCATATGGCATAACAAAAGTAGCCAACCAGTAAACAAGATAGGCAGCAAGATAAGTTCGATCCGGCAGCTGTCGGGGATTCCACCCCTCGTTTTCAGGTGCAAGTAAATAGCGTCTATTTTCCTGTGAAGGCAGAATCAACTCATGGTATTCACTTAGAGACCTGTCATCCTCGGCAAATCGCTCATGAAAACAGAATGGTCCATTATAAAAAAATTGAACCCAAGCATTCAAACTAACCCGCACGGCGCCGGCAGAAGCTAAAGGTGCCTTCTTCTTACCAAAACGGGCTAGATCCCGCCAAACTTTCATCAAGTACCTGAAGCTCAAAGGAAGGCCATATTCACCTGAACCTGTGGAGTAGTTCCTGTGGAGATCATCAAGGCACACCTCCTCATAAGGTCGTCCCGAAATGGGAAGCCCCGAAATTCTGTAAAAGCTCCATAAATCCAGGGCGGTTTCACCCTCTGCTGTAGCAAACGTGTTAAATCGACGGTTGAATCTCTCCGCCAATGCCTGTAGAAGCCCACTGTAGCAAGGATAGCGGTATAAAGCGGCAGTCACAGCATGACGAATGCCTACAAGCTCCAGTAGCCGACTGTAATGATGAAGGACGCCCATGAGCCATTCTGTGGCCCCCAAATGAAATTTGTGGGAAGGAATAACTGCCCATTTACCATACCAACTGGGCACAGAACCACACATGATTTTGTCCAGAAGACAAAGTTTATCATACCCCTCTGAGGCAAATCGGGTGCCGGATGGAGACAAGAAGAGACCTGAACAAGAATCTGATATTGCCCGGTGTTTTCCACCCAAATCCCAAGCAGCAGCTGAGAAGGTCCGGTCCTGAACTGGACATCCAGTCTCGGAACTAAAAAAGCCTAGCTGAGTAACGGCAGGAAACTGAACCCGGCAAACAAGGCCCATCGGGAAACTGGGAAAAGAAGCTCCACAACAGCCAAGCAAGCTATCACGACCCACAAGAATGGCTCTTTCGAGCTGAACGCGCTCTGCAGTCAAGGAACTATCGCCATCATCCATCCCCTCAGGAATGAAGTTTTGGATAAAGGGAAATAAAAACTCATCCAAAGGGTAGTGCCTCGGGTAACCCTTGGGACGCTCATATCTGTAACGGACACAGCCGCCATGTCTGGAAATCAAAGATAAATCAACCATGCCATCGCCTGGATCTCCCTCGGGTAAAGGGCTCGGAGCAACGATGCTCAGCCCCCTGTCAAGTGAAAAAAGGGTATCTGCTGTAACCCGTGGCAACCCCAAAGGCGACATCAATCTCGAGGAAGCAATAGGGGCAGCACGCCCATCCTGACTCCGAGACCCGCGAACTTGGCCTCTCCTAGATCGAGGCATGTTGAATAGCCTGCAAAAGAAAAGAACCAAAAAGAAAAGAAGAAGAAGATAGCACAATGTTAGTTTGATATGGAAATATTAAATGGAAGTGCGAAGGAAAAAAAAAGAAGAAAAGAACAATACCACGATGACAGTTCGCTATGGCAATATCAAATAGAAATATGAAAAAGGAAGAAACGAAGAAAAGAAAAAAAGAAGAAGAAAAAAAGAGACGGCACGGGTCGTCCGCCTCTGCCTCCGGCCTCGACGGACCACCCATGGGGGGCATTTGTTGGAACAAAAAAAATGTGTGTGTGTTATTTAAGTTCTTTTGAAAAGAGTTCCTGAAATAAAGAAAAAGAAGCGGGTTGACGCTAAGCTAAACGGCCTTAAAATGACAAGGGTCGCCTTCGCCATAAATCCCTCCGACAACCCGGCAAGATATATATATTGGGGATTTCTATTGTTTACGCGCATATACGTGCGTTGAAAGGTCTTGATAAAAATATTTTCCGGCCTATAAATTTGTGTGGGAATCATTCCGCAAAAAGACAATTATTTTTTCGGATGTCCGGATGGTCAACCTGGATGCACCGGGACCAAGAAGAAAGTACAGTCCACCACTCGGCCGTACTGAGGTGAAAAGTAAATTTTTTTAATCCCCGGGGATCCTTTTATAGCCATGGTGGGGACCAAACCCCCTCCACCCCTTTCTCTCTTTTGACCGCACGCGGAAGAAGGCTGGAAAGAGAGGGGGCCGCGGCTGCCGGAACCGGAGGAAGACCCCCTCCGGTCTTGTACCGGAGGGGGGGGGGTATTCCCGCGCCTGCCAGCCCCGGAGGGGGGCTCCGCTGCGGCCGGACCCGGAGGGAACCCCCTCCGGTCTTGTACCGGAGGGGGGGGGGGGTGTTCCCGCACCTGCCAGCCCCGGAGGGGGGCCCCGCTGCGGCCGGACCCGGAGGGAACCCCCTCCGGTCTTGTACCGGAGGGGGGGGTGTGTGCCCGCGCCTGCCAGCCCCGGAGGGGGGGCTCCGCTGCGGCCGGACCCGGAGGGAACCCCCTCCGGTCTTGTACCGGAGGGGGGGGTGTGTGCCCGCGCCTGCCAGCCCCGGAGGGGGGCCCCGCTGCGGCCGGACCCGGAGGGAACCCCCTCCGGTCTTGTACCGGAGGGGGGGGGGGGTGTGTGCCCGCGCCTGCCAGCCCCGGAGGGGGGCTCCGCTGCGGCCGGACCCGGAGGGAACCCCCTCCGGTCTTGTACCGGAGGGGGGGTTGTTTTCCCGCGGCTGCGGACCCGGAGGGAACCCCCTCCGGTCTTGTACCGGAGGGGGGGTTGTTTTCCCGCGGCTGCAACCCACCGGAGGGGGTTCTCCCCTCTCCGTCCAATCAAAAGAAAAGGGGGAGAAGAAGAGTGTAAAAAAAAAAAAAACTGAAGCAAGGGAAGAGGAGAAGTTACCTTGGCCTTTGGTATTCCACCGGAGGGACTCCAAGAGATTTTTTACCACCCCCTCCGCCACTTGTGGAATCTACTATAAAAAGGAGGCTACTCCAAGGAGCAAAGGAGGAGAACACAACAACAAGAAGAGAAGACCGGGAGAGAAAAAGAGAGAAGAGAGTAAGACAAAGACTTGGAGAGCTTTTCTAAGGCCCAAGTCAAAAGAGAAAAGCAAGAGGAAGGGTGCGCCCCTTTCCTTCTTACTATGATACCATGGATTTTGTATTTGACATAAATACCCCTTCATATATAAATCATGTACATTTGGCATAAATACCCCTTCATATATAAAGGGGGCTTCATGATGTTATACTATGACAATAAAATAATTAAGTGAGCATGAAAACTATGGTTGTCATGGCCCTTGTCAAAATTATACAAAGGTCCCTCTTGGCGTAAAATTACACCATTGACCCGAAAGTTCTTAAAATTGTGCATGTATATACGGAATCAAATGGGAAAAGGATCTCCAACAATTATTCTTGTCATGGAGAAATCTCTTTTGGGCTATAATAATAAAAAATAAACATACAAAGCCTTGCAAATGGTATCCTCCAAAGCTCTTTAAATATAATCACGCTTATGTTCGTAAAAACAAATTGAAAGTCGCGGAATGTAATTCATCGGGATCATAAAAAGTTACATGAAATTCGAAGCGACATATTCCCTTTCGAACATGAAAAGGCGAGGCCACATGAGAGAATAACAAAAAGGTCATAATCAAAAAATCCCGCTCCGAAGGAAACTAAAAGGGCCTTTCTTTTCGTCAAGGGTAGCAAAAGATCTTTAGCAGTTTAATCAAGGGTATTCGGACTCGTCCGATGTAAATTAACACCGACTTTGGTCAGTGGGGATAAGTCTTGTACCCGAATCCTAAATCGTCTGATAAATTTAAAAAAAAGGCGCGGAATTCATATATATATGCCAAATATACGCATATCCATCCAGCGAAATCGGATGTTTCAAAAATATATAATTCCGCGTGTAAACACCAGGCCAGAATAATCCCCCCTAGGGGGTTAGAACCGGGGCAAACCCCCCCAAAGGAGGGGTGGACCCGGGGAAAACCACCATTTGGGAGGTGTATCCGGGGCAAACCCCCCCTTTTGGGGGTGGACCCAGGGCAAACCCCCCCAAAAGGGGTGGACCCGGTCCTAAACCCATATAAAGGGTAGAAAAAGGGTTGGCTGGCCCCTATAAATAGCCTATTCATTTATTATTTTTATTTTTTGTGTGTCATTTTCTTTTTGCCTCCAACAACCCCTCGGCCTGCTCTCTCTCCATCCTCTGGTGCAGCAGAGGAGACAAAAGAACAGCCGTGGCCCCATCCCCCATCCTTTCTCCCCTGATGCAGCACAACAGCCGGGCAGTTAAGAGTCCTAGTAGTACTCACCTATTTTTCTTTTGTACTTTTAACACCCTCTCTCTCTTTTCCCTTGCTGGCACAGTAGAGAACCCTAAGGAGGATACCCGCGGCCTCTTCATTTCTCCACGGCGCAGCAGGAAACCACAAGGAGGACAGCTGGGTCCCTCTCTTATCCCCTGGAGTAGTAGAAAAAACAAGAGGAACAACCGTGGCCCTGCCTTCCCTGGTGCAGCAGAGAGACCAAGGGTGGACAAGGCCCCTTCCTTCCTCGCTTCCTGCTAGACTGAGAGGGAACCAAGGGCAAGATTTTCTGACCCAATTCAAGGTACACCCATATGTATTCTCCATGCAAACTAAGTGTTTGATATAATACTCAGCATCCATATATGCATTAAATGCACTCTAGGTGTTTGACATAATGCCCAGTATGTCTATGTGCATTCAATGCACCATAGGTGTTTGACATAATGTTTAGTCATGAGTCAGACACAAAGCAAAGGAGAGTGAGGGAGGAAGCCTCCTTGCATTCACATGCATCTCCACCCTCGAAAGGAGGGATGAGAGCAAGGTGGGAGGGGCGACCAGGGGGGCGCCAACGTTCGCCTCAGTGGGCCAACCGTGTGCCCCTGGAGAGATGACCAGCAGCTACCAGCACTCGTTTCAGACAACCAGAGAACGTGGCGGATCTAGCCCCCCTGTGCTACCGTTGCCTTCGCAGAGGTCACCTCCAGAGACAATACAAGGGGAGGCTTCGATGCAGGGCATGTGGTGAGGAAGGGCACCGACAAGCTACCTACCGAAGTTTGCTAAGGGGGAACGGCGGTAGTTGCTCAGGCGAGAGGGTCGAAGTTGGAGACGATTGAGGTAACCTTCCCAGGGAAATGGGTTGCAGCACGATCCTCATGGCTGGATTCCTGTCTTTAGATCTTGCCGCTGGAAGGAACTCTAGATCTAGAGGAGGTGAGGGAGGCTCTAGTCAATAGGAGTGGTGAAGGAGGATGGCAGACTCATACTACTGGGGGGATGGGGTTCTTGGCTATTGGGGTATCAGTGGAAACGGTAAGAAAACTGGTGGAGAGGGGGCTGCTATGGGGGAGAAGATCCAACTGAAACAAACAGAATGGAACATCCCTGGACCCCAGACAGCTCCGAATCAACCTTTGCCTAACAAGAGTTCTCATAGTTGTCGAGGCGACAAGGAGAGCAAGGCGAGCTTGGGGTCCTTGAGTGCCTAAGCGCTTAGGCGCCCGCCTAAGCGGGGCTTCATCGTCTTCATTAAGTAATACATATGTAATTTTTTATATAAAATTAATCATGATCATTAAAAATATGAAAGCAACATTAGTATGGACATAGAAATAAAAACTAATAGAAATGACATTGTAATAAAATATCAAAATTAATTTTGAGATAAAATTAACAATAACAATTAGACTTTTAGAATGACAAAAATACCAACCTGATGTTTGCCAATTTCTTCCAAATAACAGTATTCAAATAACAAACAGAAAAGCTGATGGAACTCCAAATAAAAATGTGGCAAATAAACATCACCCGCAAATTGCTCAGATCAAGATCACCCAATGGAATATATCAATAGCACTTAGCAGGTCCACCAATATTGCTAATGTCGAACTTTGTTTCCTATAAGCATCAACATATTAGTTAAATCCACAAGCACTGAAACAAAGTTAAAGGATTGTCAGTGAGACACAGAGAGACTGTGAGATAGAGAGAGAGCAGGGGAGAGAGAGAGACTGTTAGACAGAGAGAGAGCAGGGAGCAGGGGATCTAGAAGGGGGCAGGAGGGGAGAGAGACAGTGAGACAGTGTGAGGGTCGGCTCTCGGCTCTCTCTTAGACAGACAGAGAGAGGAGAGAGAGATAGAGAGAGGGAAAGAGGGATGGAGGAGAGAGATAGAAGAGGGTGGGGGAGAAAAAAGAGAGAGAGAGAGAGAAGGGCAGGAGAGAGTCAACTCTCTCGAACTCTCACTGAGTCTGTCTTAGAGAGAGGGGGGAGTGAAGAAGGGACCAGGGAGAGTGATAGAACGGGTGGGGGAGAGAGCAGAGATAGGGGGAGAAGAGAGAGAGAGAGAGAGACGGAGAGAGAGAGGGGGGTTACCTCATGGCCACCAGTGAAGACGACGAGATTGGGGTCGTTGGACGACAACCGACGGGGGAGAGAGAGCAAGTGAGGTCGTTGATGATGGACGACGATGATAGCAATGGTGGCAACGGACGACGGCGATTGTAGCGAGGGCCAGTGCAAATCCTAGGGAGAGCCGGAGGCCCGGAAAAGAAGAAGGGTATCGAGAGGGTTGGGGGGAAGGGTTTGGGGATCGAAAGGGGGGTGAAGCATCAGGGGGCCTTTTAATGGGATCTGAAAATCCGGATCGCATAATGGGTCTCCACCGCTGCGACCGAACATTGGGCACCTAGGCCACTGAAGCACCACCTGGGCTTGCCTTATTGCGACCCAATAAGGCGATTGTGTGTCTTTCCAATAAAAAAACGGCTTCACACCAAGGCGTGCACCTTGACAACTATGGGAGTTCCCCTAACCCTCTGTGACTGAGAGGGGAACGGCTGGCCTGTGGAACCTTTTAGAGCACTCGAGGAGGAAGGCCTCCATTTGGACAATCATCGGCGATGGTCGTGGTGGAAGCACTCGCCCGAGTCTCCTCCATGATGACTATCCCAGCGGTGATAGAGGCTAATCTGGACAGGGAAATATTCCCCACCAGAGTTCTTTGCAGGGGAAGAAAGTGGCAACATTGGATTTAGGGATTTTCAAAAGCTCGGCAAGAGGAAGATGACCTGCCAGGTGAGGTATGTGGCGACTCGAGGGCAGCTGTGTTCATAGTGGTTCGAAATTTGAACTGCCTCAGGCAGCGCGCTCAAGGCGGAATGGGCGATTCTACTCTCGGGCAGGACTCGTTGGGTAACCGAGCGGGTGGTCGTGACTTGACTGATACGATGGGTACCTGCACGAGCCCGATTAGACCTGCACAAGGTCTCCATCCTCACCTGCTTGGTGAGCTGTCCTTGGCAGGCCCTCGCCCCTCCGGCGAGGGGGTCTTCATCGCCATCGATCAACGAACTCTGGCGGGGACACCAGCAACTGGGTCGTTGGCACAGCGGGAGGGGCTTCAGCCGGCGGGAGCGGGACCGATGTCCGCCCTGGTCGGCACACCATCTGTAGCAGAACATGATCCTTCGAAGACTTAAGCTAATCCGGAGTAGGGCAGAGGAGACCGCGGGAGACTACCACCTTCACTCCAACCTGCTCATCCTCCCCACACATGATGCTGGGCAAGCCACACCGGAGGTGGCGGGATTTGTGGCAGATTCCCTGGGAGTCGAATCGGCAGAGGACGATGATGCAAAGAATTTATAGCAAGTAGGGCTGGCCCTTGCTCCCTATTCCGATTTTTAGAAGGGGGATGCCTATGCTTCTACAGGTACAGCCAGTTGGCCTGAGCAGTGGGAGGAGGAAAGAAATGTTGAAGTTAGATGGACGCAGTCTATCTCCACGAAGTGTGGATCTAGAGGGGGGTGAATAGATCTACAGCCTAATTTAAAACCAGTTGAAGGTTCAAATGCGGAATAAAGGCAGATCTACTAAAACACTAACTCGAGTGTCTAAACTTAGCAAAAATACAAGCGATCTGTGAAGATAATCAAGAGATTCAGTCACACACCAATTCACGAGCAAACTCACAAACACAATGCACACAAGATTTTAGGTGGTTCGGTCAATGACCTGCGTCCACCCCACACTCAACCGAGTATGGCTTACTGTTGCGCAACACAGCTTGCGTCCGCTGGGCAATACAGCTTGGCCTACAAACCGCTGAGCAACACAGCTTGCTGTCCAGTGGAATCCTCCACTGCCCGCTGAGCAACACAGCTTGCTGTCCAGAGGATACACCTCTGCAAACCGCTGGGGAAATACAGCTTAACCCGTCCGAGACCAAGTCTCGCCAGCTGAGGATTACAGCTTTACCTGTCCAGTGGAAACCTCCACTGCATCCGCTGATACACAGCTTGAAGAACAAAGGTATCGAAAGCAATAAAATCAGAAACAAAAGAAATGAAGAAAACCAGACAAATGTAGCTCAAGTATGAGCAGAGTCAGCTCTGGTTTCTGAACCAAGAGACTGACTTACAACCTCTCAATAGACTCCTCTCAACTCATCTCTCTCTTCTCGAACTCTCTCAACACATCTCTCTTTTCTCTCTGTATCTTCTTCTCTGCTTTTCTTCTCTGGATCTCGGTGGCTGCGGCTTCAGACTTAGTCTCACTGTATAGACTTGCCACACTCAATCAGCCTTCAACAGAAGGTGAAGACATATATATATATAGCAGCAGCAGCAGCAGGTGGATAAGGGCGCGTGGCTTCCACGTTTTCCCGCCCAAAGAATTCGCCAGATCCGAGGCAATTCCATCCACGTGTCAGCATCTGCACACCTCGTCCTCCTGGGATCACGAGCCATGTCAGCAATCTCAGTAGAGAATCCCTGTCAGACAGAGTATTGGATGATCAGATTAAATAACAGCTCTGTATAGACTTATCAGAAGAACTGCGTTGTATAGACTTCATATAAGTGAAAGCTATGTACAGACTTGCTGTATGAAGCAACCGCTGTACAGACTTAGGTGATATGAAGACTGTCAATGTATAGACTAAGTGAAGATCAATGCAATGTACAGACTGCATGTACAGACTTCGCAAATGAGGATGCAATGTGTAGACTTCATGAATGAAGATGCAATGTGCAGACTTCAGTAAGAAGATGCAATGTGTAGACTTCAGTGAGACTCAAATGAAGACAAGCGATGTATAGACTTTGCCAGGGCATGCACAATGCAATGCGTTGACGCTTCACTACATGCCAATGCACTGCGTTGACGCAATACAATGTGACTTTGAAGGCTGTGAACAACAAGGCATGCTGTACAGACTTTGATATAAAGCATGTAATGCAATATGGACAATGTATACACTTAGCCTTTGAGGAACGATGTATAGACTTAGAACGTGAAGACAGGCTGTATATACTTGAAGAATAAGCCAGTGTATAGACTTGAAAAATCTGAACCAATGTACAGACTTGTAGATGCGAAGCCAATGTACAGACTTGAAGATGTGAAGCCAATGTACAGACTTTGAGCTTCAAAGCACAATGTGCAGACTTTACCACTGTATAGACTTGAGGCTCTGAACGTGGTAAAGACTGGCAGTCCAATGTATAGACTTGGAGTGAAGCTAAAGCAGCGAACGTAGGAAAAGGTTGGAATGTATGGACTTACGTTCGATCAGCAATGTATAGACTTCACAGAGATGTGAACAGGAGAGTGTATAGACTTGGTACCTTGAAGGCAATGTACAGACTTTGAGAGCACAGTCCAGTGTATAGACTTGGAACTGTGAGACGCTGACTGAGACGATCGGCTGTACAGACTTGAGAGTGCAACGAATGGACTTTGAAACGCAAAGGCTGTACAGACTTGCATGAGACGCTGGGTAAGACGGTGGACTGTATAGACTTCTACATGCTGATGGACACTGTACGGACTTGGCATAAGACGCAAATAGAGACGGTCCAATGTCCACACTTATGCTGTGTAGACTTAGTCCAATTGAGACGCTGAATAAGACGGTCACTGTCTAGACTTTACAGTAAATGCATGTGCCAATGTATATACTTCAAAGCTCGACCAGTGTACAGACTTTAACAAATGTACAGACTTCGCCTGACACCGTCCAATGTACATACTTTGCCTTAGACTCTACAGACTTCGCCTGACACCGTCCAATGTACATACTTTGCAAGCAGTCCGATGTACAGACTTCAAGAGACTCTAGACAATCGGACGCTGTATAGACTTGCTAGTCTGAATGCCAATGTATGGACTTTGAAGTTCAGTTGGTGAGTGTACAGACTTCACCAATGAGACGCTCACTGAACAGACTTTACGAATGAACAATGCACGAGACGCAATGCAAGAGACGGCTGTACAGACTTGAAGTGTAATGCAGTGTGTTAACCTGTGAGATGCATAGAACACAAAGACAGTCTGATAAAATCAATTTCATCAAAACATAACCAGTGTTGCCAATCAATCAAAACAATGTGTTGCCATATGAAATAAAGTACATGTCAACACCATCAACACAGAGGAGTCACAACAATCTCCCCCTTTTTGATGATGGCAACCCCCTATCATATAGAATAGCAACATCCTGTTATACAGATATAATTTTTGATGAAAAACATGATTTGTTATTCAGATTGTTATGCAGATGCTATGAATGCATGCTACATGCTACGAAATGTGAGCAACTCCCTGCTAACAAAATTTCCCTTTTTTTTTCCCATACCATGATGCAGATGCATACACTCCCCCTGAATTCAGACAATATTCTCCCCCTTTGCCATCAACAAAGAGGAGGGAAAGTGAGTACAAGGGAGGGAGTAGGAGAGATCATCTGACTGGCATTCTGAACAAGTAGTTCAGGAATAAGCATTCTAAAGCACAGAGTCTTCAGTCATATGAATTTAGAAACTACTTTCAGATAGAAGTCTGGTTTAAAGGTTATAAATTTTGAGTTCATGCACTACAATCAATGGATAAGTTGGCTGTGCATGATAAAACAATAAACCAGAATCACATTTGTACGAAAGATTCAGTTTCAAAATATCCTACTTTCATATACTCATTAAAAGTTGTTAAGAGATGCTAGGTCATGTATTGAAAATAAACACATTGACATCCATGAATTTTCTTTTGAAAGAACAGTATTATCAATATTAGTTCATTTAGGGCATTCAGGTGCCATAAGTCTTTCTGCATAAGGGTATACGTTTATCAGACGCCAATACCCCTAGATACTCAACAAGATGGACAATTCTGCCTATGATCAAATTCAACAGAACTGATTTACACCTTTTTGTGTGAGGGTACACGTTTATCAGACGCCAGTTACCCTCAGGTACTCAGTGAAACCAGCCTGCTATTTTGATCATTTTATACAGAGATAGCTGATACACTTCATGACATGAGTGTTGTCCACTTCTTTGATGGATCACTCAGTTTCTCAGTGATTTACCAGTCATTGCTCTGCCAATGTTAATTTTCAATGATTTTCAATATTTTTCAATATCTTTCTTAGCTGTCCTTTATATGTTTCAGAGTGACTTGTTTAAGAACAATACACATACTTACCTTCTCTAACATGATTTCAGATGAGTTTTCAGATTTCAGATATGATTAGCTTTGTCTGACATGAAATAAGAAAGGGGTTGAGAGTTTTATCAATTTTCAGCTTTCTTATTTACTGATTGCAATCTTTAAACTTCAATGATTATAAAATTTAAACCATTAAGTCAGTCTTTAAGCAATTTAAAATTCTTATAAGAGAAGAAGTCTGTTTTCTATTGCTTAGAAATCAGAACTTACTTACAGATTGCCATATGTCAGACTCAATCATTTAGAGTCAAGGATGAAATGATTCAATAGAATTGATGACCACTCTGAATTTCTAACAATACTCCCCGTCTATATGCGTGCAATTTTGCTAATGAATGGCAAGAATTAAATGAGAGAGAGCTTATGCATAGGTCATGAATGAATGATATGCAAAGGCATGCAAAGACTCAACAAACTCCCCCTGAATATATGCAATGTCTTCTCTGAAAACTGAACAAGGGATTTTGAAATTCATGCTCATTCAGACTGCCCTATCAATCAATATAACCCATGGTACTAGGCGGAGAACCTGGTCTCAATGACCATCTCACACATAGTAAGAACCTCCAGACAAATTTCCCTGCCCTTTAGTAGCTTACTATTTAATATACCACGGTTATGCAGAGAAAAGCAGTTCAAAACAGTTTTAATATGCATGTGATTTTAGACACATTCATGACTAAATGATATGCAATGATGATCATGAAAAGTATGAGTGTCATGCATGATCATGAGTCTGTTGCAACATCAGCATTCACAAAACCATCAGAGAGTTTATTCATTCAGAGAGCATTATTCGGGAGCAATCAATTCTTCAAGATAATTCAGTTTCTAGCATTCAGTGTACACAGTGCAATAGTATGCAAAGATAAGAGAGTCATCAGCTTTTGTGCAGAATTTAAATTCAGTAGCTGAGTCTGGAATGCAGACTGATCAGCTAGACAAGAAGAGAAAGTCAGGAATTAACCAATCAAATCGACATTACTTTCTCAATTCAATTCTGAAGATAAGTCACTTACCTGCTTTACCTGACTGATTAATTTTTACCCTTAGTGTTCCATCAGATTGTTGACAAGGCCTCCAATCTCTTTTAGCTTTTGAATTTATGGCCTTATCTCCTGTCATATGCCTGAAGCAGCCACTATCCAAGTACCACAGATTTGTCCTTGGCTGCCAGACATACTTGCATACACAATCAGGTAAATGAGTTTGGAACCCAAGTCTGATTGGGCTCCAGAGAAGATGGAATAGAAGTAAAGCAAGACAGCAGACTTTTTGGTATCCACATTTGTTTGAAAGAATTTTGTTCAGTGGATCCTACAGATTTCTTTCTATTGTTGTTCCTTTTCTTTTTGTTATTTTTCTTCTTATTTACACCAGCATAATTATTGACAGTGTTGTTTCTTTGCCAGTGCCTTGGCCAGGGTGTGTTCACGAAGTTTTGGCCATAGTAGTTCCTGGGCTGACTGAAATAATGCATATTTCTAGGTGACCAGTTGCCATACCCACTAACCCAATTTCTAGTGTAAGGTCTATGATATTGTGCAGCCTGATATGCAAGACCTGCAAACCTTCCCGGAGTTCTAGTCCAACCTGACCTATTGAAATAGGTTGGCTGTGCATTGTAGTAAGTCTGAGCTCTGGGTTGATAGAAATAATTGGGTTGACTCCTGGCAGCATTCTGTCTCCCCTGTACTTTGGACCCTGCTGACCTATTCATGGGTGTGTATTGGGTCTTCTTCAGAGGTGATGGTGATGGTGGAGACTTGGTGGCCTTGACATGGGGTTTATAGGACTGTTTAGGTTGACCCCTAACCTGTGATTGAGCCTTGGGATTTTGCTTGGATGTGCTGGCTCTACTAGGCTCATTAACCTTTTGTTTGCCCTTCTCCTCAGCACTGGGCTTTTTCAGATTAGCAGTTTTGTTCATTGAAATGGTTGAGTTCATGCTAATTAGAGGTCCCTTTTCTTTTTGAGCAACAAATGAAATTGTTTTCATCCCAAATGTTTTTGTTGCACTAGAATTAAATCCTAGGCCCTCTTTTCTGAAATTAACCTTTGACCCTAACAAAGCATTTAGATTCTCTGTACCTTGGGTCATTTTCTCAATGGTCTTAAGCTTGTCCTCATTGTCCTTTTGAATATCTTCAACAGATTTCTTAAGTTCAGTATTCACAATTTGGACAGCTTCATATTTCTCATTCACCAGCTTCATCTCACTCTCATATTTTTGAATTTTCAGTTTCCATTCATCAATTTCCTTTTCTAACCTCACATTCTCTTCCCTAGAAGTTTTTAACTCATTCTTGATTTCTTCTGATTCAGAACATGTGAGTTTGAGTTTATTATTTTCAGCTTCAAGACATGCAATTTTATCAGACAATGAGGTATCATTTTGCATGGAATTGATTTTTCTTTTTAGATGCCTATTTTCCCTTCTAATATCATCTACTTGATCAGCTAGTTTATGATAGGCATCTACCCGCTCAACAATAGTAAAATTATCAAATGGAGAAATTACCTCATCTGAATCTTCATCTCTATCTTCAGAACTAGTTGCCATGAGACAGATGGGTTTTTCAGCTTCAACTTCACTGTCCGAAGTATTGCTGAGACAACCTTCATCCTCATCGCTCCATGTGCTGATCATGGCTCTTCCTTTCATGTTCTTTCTATTTGATTTGTCCTTGTGCTTCTGGTTCTCCGGACAGTCAGCTTTCAAATGGCCAGAGTTCCTGCATTGGTAACACACGTAAGTTCCATATTGATTTGCAGGTTTAGATTTATACCTTGTGTCCTGCCGCCGCCACTATGGTTCCTTCGGTTGAATTATCCTCCTTCTCTCCTGAGGAACCGCCTGAATTCTCTAGTCATCATAGCCATCTCAGTATGAGTTATGTCTTGTTCATTCAAGCTCTCCTCGGATGATGATCTGCTAGAGCTGGATCGGTTTGATTTGCTGGATTTGCTAGCACCAGCCTTCAGTGCGATCGGTTTCCTCTTCTCTTCAGCTTCATCTACCTTCGGCAGATTCATCTCATATGCCATTAGAGATCCAATTATCTCATCTGCCCTTGTATTGTGCAGATCTCTTGACTCTTCCATGACGGTGGCCTTGGTGTGCCAAATTGAAGTCAAGGATCGCAAGATCTTCCTGACTATATCATACTCAGAATACTTCTTCCCGAATCCTCTGAGTCATTAGTAATAGTTGTCAATCTAGCATACATCTCCTTGATGGTCTCGTTGGGTTTCATCTTGAAGGCTTCATATTCAGACACAAGCAAATTGGCCTTCGTCTCTCTAACCTGAGAAGTCCCTTCATGAATTGCTTCCAGTGCATCCCACATCTCCTTAGCTGAATTGTAGGCTGATACTCGAGAAAATTCAGTGGGATGCAGAGAACATTGGACTACGTTGATTGCACTCCAGTTGAGCGTGGACCTTCTGATTTCCTCCTTGGTCCAGACTTCCTCATTCGGGGACAACTCATAAGGTCCCTTGCTGACTACCTTCCAAAGCTCGTAATCCTTAGCCCTTAAAAAGACCTGCATACGGTTCTTCCAGTATGCGTAGTTGGATCCATCGAAGTACGGGGGCTTTGTAGTTGAGTGACCTTCAGCAATCATCCCTCGAGCATCCATCTTGCCTTTCCTCTTCGGGCGATGAGTCCCTGTAGAAGAGTTAGGCTCTGATACCAAGTGTTGAAGTTAGATGGACGCAGTCTATCTCCACGAAGTGTGGATCTAGAGGGGGGTGAATAGATCTACAGCCTAATTTAAAACCAGTTGAAGGTTCAAATGCGGAATAAAGGCAGATCTACTAAAACACTAACTCGAGTGTCTAAACTTAGCAAAAACACAAGCGATCTGTGAAGATAATCAAGAGATTCAGTCACACACCAATTCACGAGCAAACTCACAAACACAATGCACACAAGATTTTAGGTGGTTCGGTCAATGACCTACGTCCACCCCACACTCAACCGAGTATGGCTTACTGCTGCGCAACACAGCTTGCGTCCGCTGGGCAATACAGCTTGGCCTACAAACCGCTGAGCAACACAGCTTGCTGTCCAGTGGAATCCTCCACTGCCCGCTGAGCAACACAGCTTGCTGTCCAGAGGATACACCTCTGCAAACCGCTGGGGAAATACAGCTTAAACCGTCCGAGACCAAGTCTCGTCAGCTGAGGATTACAGCTTTACCTGTCCAGTGGAAACCTCCACTGCATCCGCTGATACACAGCTTGCTGAACAAAGGTATCGAAAGCAATAAAATCAGAAACAAAAGAAATGAAGAAAACCAGACAAATGTAGCTCAAGTATGAGCAGAGTCAGCTCTGGTTTCTGAACCAAGAGACTGACTTACAACCTCTCAATAGACTCCTCTCAACTCATCTCTCTCTTCTCGAACTCTCTCAACACATCTCTCTTTTCTCTCTATATCTTCTTCTCTGCTTTTCTTCTCTGGATCTCGGTGGCTGCGGCTTCAGACTTAGTCTCACTGTATAGACTTGCCACACTCAATCAGCCTTCAACAGAAGGTGAAGACAAATATATATAGCAGCAGCAGCAGCAGGTGGATAAGGGCGCGTGGCTTCCACGTTTTCCCGCCCAAAGAATTCGCCAGATCCGAGGCAATTCCATCCACGTGTCAGCATCTGCACACCTCGCCCTCCTGGGATCACGAGCCATGTCAGCAATCTCAGTAGAGAATCCCTGTCAGACAGAGTATTGGAGATCAGATTAAATAATAGCTCTGTATAGACTTATCAGAAGAACTGCGTTGTATAGACTTCATATAAGTGAAAGCTATGTACATACTTGCTGTATGAAGCAACCGCTGTACAGACTTAGGTGATATGAAGACTATCAATGTATAGACTAAGTGAAGATCAATGCAATGTACAGACTGCATGTACAGACTTCGCAAATGAGGATGCAATGTGTAGACTTCATGAATGAAGATGCAATGTGCAGACTTCAGTAAGAAGATGCAATGTGTAGACTTCAGTGAGACTCAAATGAAGACAAGCGATGTATAGACTTTGCCAGGGCATGCACAATGCAATGCGTTGACGCTTCACTACATGCCAATGCACTGCGTTGACGCAATACAATGTGACTTTGAAGGCTGTGAACAACAAGGCATGCTGTACAGACTTTGATATAAAGCATGTAATGCAATATGGACAATGTATACACTTAGCCTTTGAGGAACGATGTATAGACTTAGAACGTGAAGACAGGTTGTATATACTTGAAGAATAAGCCAGTGTATAGACTTGAAAAATCTGAACCAATGTACAGACTTGAAGATGTGAAGCCAATGTACAGACTTTGAGCTTCAAAGCACAATGTGCAGACTTTACCACTGTATAGACTTGAGGCTCTGAACGTAGGTAAAGACTGGCAGTCCAATGTATAGACTTGGAGTGAAGCTAAAGCAGCGAACGTAGGAAAAGGTTGGAATGTATGGACTTACGTTCGATCAGCAATGTATAGACTTCACAGAGATGTGAACAGGAGAGTGTATAGACTTGGTACCTTGAAGGCAATGTACAGACTTTGAGAGCACAGTCCAGTGTATAGACTTGGAACTGTGAGACGCTGACTGAGACGATCGGCTGTACAGACTTGAGAGTGCAACGAATGGACTTTGAAACGCAAAGGCTGTACAGACTTGCATGAGACGCTGGGTAAGACGGTGGACTGTATAGACTTCTACATGCTGATGGACACTGTACGGACTTGGCATAAGACGCAAATAGAGACGGTCCAATGTCCACACTTATGCTGTGTAGACTTAGTCCAATTGAGACGCTGAATAAGACGGACACTGTCTAGACTTTACAGTAAATGCATGTGCCAATGTATATACTTCAAAGCTCGACCAGTGTACAGACTTTAACAAAATGCCTAAGACGCTGACTGAGACGGACACGATGTATACACTTAGCCAATGTGCAGACTTTAATGATATGATGGATATACAACTTCAGCTGAGCAAGCTACAGTGAATGTATAGACTTTGTGAAGCACAGTCCATTGTACAGACTTTGCAAGCAGTCCGATGTACAGACTTCAAGAGACTCTAGACAACGGACGTTGTATAGACTTGCTAGTCTGAATGCCAATGTATGGACTTTGAAGTTCAGTTGGTGAGTGTACAGACTTCACCAATGAGACGTTCACTGAACAGACTTTACGAATGAACAATGCAAGAGACGGCTGTACAGACTTGAAGTGTAATGCAGTGTGTTAACCTGTGAAATGCATAGAACACACAGACAGTCTGATAAAATCAATTTCATCAAAACATAACCAGTGTTGCCAATCAATCAAAACAATGTGTTGCCATATGAAATAAAGTACATGTCAACACCATCAACACAGAGGAGTCACAACAAGAAACCCTAGAGGAGTGTCCAACATGGAAGTTGTACTAGTGGAAAATTCCCTATGTGAGGGACTGAACTTTGAAGAGAGGGAGGAAGGAGGCCTAAGAAAGGAAGAGATCAAGAAGATTATATCCAAGGTCGAGAGGTTCAATGGTGAACAAACTAGGGAAGTGGCCAATGTGATTAGGGTCTCTTGTGAAGGAATTGATAAAGATATCAGAACCATATTTAGTAAAATCTAGAAAAGGTGGCTTATGGGAATGGTGAGAGACACTAAAGCATGGAAAACTGTTAAAAGAGGGGAGTTGCAGAGGGATGGAGAGGGAGGAGGGGAGAGAGGAGGAAGAGGGGCAGCTGAGGGAGGGGAAGAGGGGAGGGAGGGAGGGAGGGGAATGTGCACGGGTGTGTTGTCCAGAAAAAAGAAGGGTGGTGAGGGAGTTTGTATGAACGTTCAAAATTGATACATTGTGTATACAAGAAACCAAGGTGGAGGGTGGTGGGGAGGGAGCACTGAGAGTGGGAGAAGGTTGACCAAGGGGTGGTGGCTCTAGCGGTGGGATCTTCCGGGGGTGTTATGATCCTTTAGAATGACTTTGTGGTGGAAGAGATGGCAGAAGAAAGGAAGGTGGATCGCTTTGTTATTTCACTCACTGTCCGCAACCTGTGTGACAACTTCATATGGGACTTCTCCAGAGTTTATGGCCCACAAGGAAGGGATGATAAGAAGGCACTGTGGGAGGACCTTTTGCAGCTGCAACAACTTTTAGGTAGGCCATAGTTGTCAAAGCGACCAAGGCGGTGGCCCACTGCCTTACTGTTTAAGCGACAAGACGAGACGCTTAAGCGAAACCTAATTTATATAACTAACTACATTACAAGAGAACTACTACTATACATTTTCTACATGTAAGTTCTATCTTTAATTAATAGAAAATTTCAACATATACCTATATTTTATAAAGCAAAAATAGAATAAGTAGCAAACAATAACAAACTAAAAAGGAAAAAAAACTAATAAGAATTTGTGAATATCTATCAATCAATATAAAAAAATAATCTAAAAATTCGTATTCAAATAGTTATTCTCTATATTAAAAGGAAGCATAAATATGACACATTTCTGGGTAAATTATAAGTACCTCAACATAATAATTTCATAATTTTTCACATGTGAACTATCAAAAAGAGACACAAAAATGGTACTAGCTTCAAAATGTGTACTATGCAAATATAAATCAATGTCCTTAAGAGGAGGGAAGAGAAATCGATAGGGAGAAGAATCCGAGAGAAAGGGGAAAGAGAAATAGAAGTCTTATATTCTCTTTCCAATCTTGACATATCATTTGTCAATTTTTTTTAAAATTAGCCTTGAACTTTTGCCTAAATACTGAAATAGACCTCCAAACAAGGAGAGAATGTCCTGCCAAGGCAGGCTAGGCGGGCCCAAGGTGTCCTACATGGACCAAGGCAGCTAGGTGAGTGCCTTAATGGACTGCTCGCCTACGCGCCTGGTCGCTTTGGAGCGCCTTGTCACCTAGGCGATGCCTTGAAAACAATGAGGTAGACCATGATGTATTGGTGGTGATTTTAATGCTATTGCCATTGTTGGAGAAAGGACGGGATCCAACATAGTTACAGGTGACATGGAGGACTCCAGAGAGTTTATTGAGGAAGCCGGTCTCATTGTTATTCTCACACCGAAAGCCTTATTCACTTGATCCAATCTTAGTGCAGATTCGTCGTGCTCAAGGTTTGATAGATTCTTGGTATCAGTGGAGTGGGAGGATCACTTCCCAGATCTCCAAGTGGAATGTTTGGCTCACCCTATGTCTAATCACAAGCCTATTTTGCTGAGGTCCAGCTACAAGTTCAATGGGCACCGCAGATTCAAGATACAGAAGTATTGGTTGAAGGAGGATGACTTTACTAGTGTAGTGGAGAGATGCTGGTCTGAACCTTGAGTGGAGAGTTTGGCTATGGCTACATAGGTGATCAAACTCAAGCATCTGGCTCAGGAACTCACTGATTAGGGGTATCCTAAAACTCTCCAAGGGAAGGATGCCAAAGACAGAATTGGAGCAGCTTCAAGCATTAGTTGCACTAGAAGAAGCCAACCTTCTTAATGAGACAGAGCAAGGCGGTCAGCAACTAGGAAGGAGTTTGACGAAATCCTGCTCAAAGAAGAGATATATTAGCGGTGGTCCAAAAAGAGGTGGTTGAAAGAGGGGAACAAGAACATAGCGAATTTCTAGAAAATTGCCTCAAAAAGACGCTGTTGAATTGCATCAAGAGCCTTTGTGGCATGGAGACCGGATCCTATCCAACATGGTTGGCATAAGACAACATGCGGTACATTTCTACTCTTCCCTATTGTCTGAGGAAGATAGTGGGCGTCCATCCTATATAGATCACCTATGCCCAGTTAGTACAAACGATGACAAGAACATGCTTTCTTCCCCTCTCAATTGAAGAAATCAGATTCGCAGTCTTCTCCTTGGTTGGGGACAAAGCCCCAGGCCCTAATGGCTTCCCTATGTTTTTCTTCCAGATGTGCTGGCAAGTCATCCAGCATGATGTAGTTCAAGCAATGTTGGAATTCCAAGAAGGCAAAGCTCACCTCAGCGGCATCAACAAGACTTCTTTGGTCCTTTTCCCAGAGAAGGAAGGGGCTGATTCCTGGAAAAATAATAGGTCCATTGGCTTGCTCAATAACACCTACAAAATCATCGCCAAATTGCTGGCTTCAAGATTGGCAACAGTGGTGGACAAGGTGGTCAACGATAACCAGAGTGACTTCACTCAAGGGAGATAGATCCAAGAAAAAAAATTGGTGGCATAAGTATTCACTCCTTCAAGGTCCTCATACTTAGATGTCAGGTTGGGAGGTTCCCCATTACTTAGATCTACCTCTAGTTGAAAGAGCCATTAGATGTAAAGATTGGCAGCCAATTGTTCAGAAATTCGAGCCAAGGTTGGCTAGATGGAAGGGAAGGCTACTTTATTAGGGGGTAGGGCAATCCTATGTAATTCGGTGCTGGAAAGTTTCCCAGTTACATGTCCATGTTCCGGATTCCGATATCAGTGGCTGCTAAATTGCAAAGTATTCAGGGTAGATTCTTTTTGCAAGAATGGACAGACAGAAGGAGAGGATGGCACGATGTCAATTGGGACAAGTTTGTCAACCCAAGAGGAATGGAGGGTTGGGCCTCAAAGACATTAGGGTGCTCAATCTACCTCTCCTTGCTAAATGGATATGGACGCTAGGCATTGCAAGAAACGGGCTCTGGCTTCAAAAAAGCAAAGATAAATACTACTCAAGAGATCGGACTTGGGATGTGATTCCCACGCAGTTATGTCGTCCCCAATTTGGAAAGGAACACTGCAAGCTGTTGATCTTATACAGGCTTCAGTGTGGGTTAAAACTAGAAATGGACAGGACTGCTTATTCTGGATGGACAGATGGTGTGATGGTAGATCCCTGGCCAGTAGGTTCCCCAAGCTATTTCACATTGCTACTGACAGGAGGATGTTAGTGAGGCAAAGCCTATGATGACACAAATGGGTGGAGCCCGTCCTTTCGAGGGTGGCTGAAGGATGAGGAGATCTCGGAAGTGGCTGAACTTTTGTCCCTACTCCAAGGCATCACCTTGGATCCCCTCTCCAAAGATCAATGGCTTTGGAGATGGGTCCTAAAGGAGTATTCACTGTTCTGTCAGCATACACCTTTATGGCAGATGGAGGACTGTCAACTTTTGTTCCAGCAAGTCAGGAGGCCTCCTAGTCCTCTCAAAGTCAAGATTCTTTTATGGAGGATCCCACTGCGCTGGTTATTGACAAGGGACAGACTTGCCCAATTCGTAGATGGAGTCGATACCCTGTGTAGTGAGTGCGGGAAGGAGGAGTCGTCGATGGATCATCTATTCCTGTCGTGTGAATTTGCAAAAGAAGTTTGGCAACCAATTTGTATCAAGCTCGGATGTGGGAAAGTTGTTCAAGGCCCTGTAGAAAACTTCATCAAACAATGGCAAGTTCAGAAGGGATCCAAAGTTTTGCATTTGTTGTGAGGGCTGGGATATCCCTGTGAGGTCTTTTGTACGGGGGAATTTTTGGGACGACTGCCTTCTCAATTGTATATCCTACTCCTTTACATTTTATAAACTATATGGTACCATCCACTTTCAAAAAAAAGAAATGTTTAGTCATGAGCCAATGCTCTTTTCTTTTCTTTTTTAATCCCCAACAAGCTTTACTTTGTTTCTGATTTTTAAACAAGACAATACTCTTTTTTCCATTGTTCCAAGTCCCACTAATTAGTTCCCAATACAATTTTCTAGAAGTCCCATGGAAACCTCATGTGCTTTTCCTAACCTAGGGTTTGAAACTCTAGTGATGTACAGCCAAACGTGTAGATGTCATGGTTACTCCATCAATTGCCATCGACAGCTTAAGGCCGAATCCTCACAGACCACACAATCCTCGCAGACCACACATGGGCTAGTTTCTGCAGCTTCAAAATTTATGACTTGACACCATATTAAAAAAATACCCCCTAAGCACCTAGGTGATACATCTGGGCATCTTTTCATTTTCTATTGGTAAAAGCAAGGTTTTCAAACCCAGTACCAGTTTCAGTACTGAGCAAGACTGGTACCGGTACGAACCAGTACCCATCAGTACAGTACCGATTCCTCACCTTCCCTCCCGATTTCACCTCCCCCATATATATTATATATATCCTATCAAAATTAGTTAATTAATTTATACAATTAACTTTTGTTATGAGAGCCATTTTATAAATGACCAAATCCCTTTAAAACCAACCCCAATCGAGGCTATCGAGCAGGCTCAGAGCAAAGGCGATGGTAGCAAACACCATTGCCACTGCCGCCGCCGTCGTCACCTGAGGCTGCTGCCGGAATGCTGCCATCCTCGCCTGAGCCCGCCGCCTCGCGTCCTCACCTGATCCCGCCGCTGCTAGAGGAGATGCGACTGCTGCGGCTGGCGAACACGATCGCCACTGCCTCCGCCATCCTCGCCTGATCCCGCTGGGATGCGACTGCTGCAGCTCACAGACTCAAGGTCCCACCCTGTTCTCTCTCTACCCCACCCCCTTCTCTCTCTCTCTCTCTCTCTCTCTCTCAGCAGGGAGATGAGAGTCCAGAGGAGGCACCCTCCGGATTTTATTTTTTAATTTTTTAATGTCTGTACCGGCCGGTGCTGGGATCAAATGGCCGGAACCGGACCGGCCAAGGCTGGCACCAGTACATACCGGCCCAATACGGTATGCACCGGGCCGTACTGAATACCATGGGTAGAAATTGATTATCGGTGATGATTCAATATGTAGACATCAAGTTGGACAGAAAACACAAGAAACAAAGATGTAAGTGAATGCATGAAGTAACCTTCAAAAAAAAAGGAAGAGGAGCAAGTACATATAGTTTAACGTATTTAAAGTTAATTTGTTGTAATTTTATTGTTAGACATTTGCACTTCCTTCTTCTGTCTGCGCTAAAAGGTGACACTTTCTTGTACTTTCTCAAAAGGTGACACTTCTTGTACTTCTCTTTTTTCTCCACATTTCAATGTAATGTGATACTATCCACTTTCAAAATGTTACATACATATACATATATATTCAATGCCCCAGGTGCTGCAATAACTGACAAAGAATTAAATGCCACGGCACTAGGTGCAGTGCATTGTGCCCTGCTGCGAAAGCAGGGTGACATCAGATGATTCAGATCAAACAGTTAGGACAGCACCCAGTCTCACAGTGGGTTGAGGATGTCTTCGTTACAGTCTACCGCCGGTGGGCAAATACTTGGCAGTGGATGGTGACACTGTACATGTACATGTAATGTATTGTATATGTAAATTGCACATTAATTAAAGGATTTCTTGCGTGCAATGACATTAGACTGAAGTATTCCTTAGTAATTTACATATTTATTAAAAAAATTCTAAATCTATTTATTTTAAAGCATTTCTGTAACTTTCAAATTTTCATATATTATCATATATCTTGGGTCATTGACTTACATTTTATTTAAACAAGATATTTTTGTATTTTACTTATTTCAGAGGGTCAGTCTTATAATTATGCACCTGTCAACTATTAAAACTGTCACTTTATGTAGTTTGAAATGAAGGGGGAGAATCGGCTAGGGAAGGAGGCCACTACCCACTTCTGGTGCATACTGCCACCTCTGTGCAAGTGTCCACAGTTAGGTGCGATAGAATCCATCATCACTTGCAACTATTGTTTTTTTATATTTTCTTTTCTCCTTCACATTTTTCTTCCTCCTTCCCCGCATCACCTGTGTATGCCTTCTACCATGGTCAAACCTCTTGTCCCACTGTACCCCTAAAAGAAGCATCATTTGCCAACTCATATGTGTTCATTCCCTATTTCAAGTTTATCAAGGGCTACAGTAAATTGGGTTATTTTCTTTAAAGATAATTTACCATCAAGACTTCAACTTTGCAAGTCCCGCTAGTTGATACCTGCTGATGTAAGTTGACCAATTCACTTTAAAAAGAATTTGTTGACTAGATCCGACTTGGCCAAGTTGGTACATATTGGGTTTTACCAATATGGTAACCTTATCTCCAACCGTACTTTGACTTTCCCATGCATTTCCAAATCCATCAAGTTTTAATAAACATGTTTCACGAACTAGATGTTTCCCTGCAACTAGGACGTTATAGTAAAACTGCAATAACATATAATTCGCTATTATTTGTGTCCAATTATAAATTTGCCTTTGGTTTTTCTCATGTCCAAACTTATTCTTTATGGCTTAATCCATTATATTTCTCTGCTTATGTTACAAGCTGATGTTGAGTTTAAAGGTAAAAAAGAACAGAGAAAAAAATAACATAAAAAATAAGCAGTCATCGTAATTCTAGGTAGCAGCCACCGTTGGGTGGGTGGATTGAATGGTAAGGCACCTTTTGGTTGTTGACAAGGTTGTAGTCTTGATTCTGCTCGACAACAAGCATCACGTGCCTAGGGTAAGATATAGGGCTCGTGGGAAAAAAAATCAGAGGGCAAAAAAACACAGATGAAATTACGTGGAATTGGAAGAGAAGTGAACAACACCTTTGGGAAGGGGGCAAAAACACGTCCTATTTGCACAAAGTTGCTTGCACAAAAAGAAAAGAATTGAGAATAGAGTATGTGAGAGAAGAGAATGATTGACAACAAGAATGGGATTCAAAAGGCGTTCATCAAGTTCTACAAGGATCCTTTAAAGAAGTCTGTGATCCTTTAAAAAAGAGTCTATGGAAGACTAACCTAATGGATGTTGCCTATTCTTGACAGCAGTGGTGCAGACGTCTTCATCTCGTCCTTTAGGTAAGAGGAAATTAAGGAGGCTATTTTTAGTACTGATGCAAATAATTTCCCTGGATTGGATGGTTTCCCATTAGGTTTCCATTGGAAATTACAGGAGCTTATTAAGACTGATTTGATAATAGTCGGGAGGAACTTGAGGAGAGATCACACAATATCAAATGTTTCAACTCTATTTTCATAGCTCTGATCCAAACAAAAAAAGGAGCAGATACAGTTACCTAATTCTAGCCTAGTAGTTGTGCTAAATGGATGTTACAAGGTTATTACCAAAATGATAACCGCTAGCTTGAGAAGAATGTCAGAAGTAGTTGGAAGAAACCAAAGAATATTCATGAAAGGAAGGTATAATGCTAGATAATTATATGGCAGCAGGAAGTACTTCACTATCAAGAAATCAAAAATAGTCACTGTATGGTAATAAAATTGGATTTTGAGAAAGCATGTGACAGGGTTAGTTGGAATTGTAGAATTAATACTTCAGATAAATGGGTTTTAAGCAGAAATGGATTGATAATTTGATGAATTGTGTTATAGTCCATGGTGGTTTGATTTCCATCCTTGTTAATGGTGGACCATGCAACTACTTCAATACGTCTAGAGGGTTGAGACAAGGGGACCCATTCTCTCCCCTAATTTCTCTCCTACTAGAGCAGGTCCTCAGTTCTCACTGGACAAAGACAGCTGAGATTGGGTTACTGAATGAAAGTCTGATTGGAAGAAGCAATTTTTATCCAAATCATATACCATTTGTGGATGGACACACTTTTTGAAGTTTGGCCAGTTAATGGGCTGGTGTCACGATGGAGACTTGTGGATAAACACGTTACCTTTCAGCTCAGGTCGACAAGACATGGCAGAGAATTTAAAGAAATTACTCATACTAGTTGAGGCTGTTTCTGGACTGAACACAATTTAAGTAGTAGCTTGATCAACAAACAATGGAGCACATTGCTGACATAATGGATTGAGGTGGAGTTTATTTCCTGTTAGGTACTTGAGACTTCCATTGACAGATGACATATTAGGGTCAGCGACTGGGATGTTAGTACTCAAAAGTTTGACCATGGGCTAGAAGGATGGAAAGCCATGTTCCTTTCAAGGGGGAAGGTGAATATTTTCTAAATCAGTGTTGTCTACTTAGCTAACTATCACCTCTTAGTTTTTAGATTCAGAGGCCAATAGAAAACGCAACCAAAGCTATTAGGAGCTCCTTTTCTTGGGAGCGTGTGCATGGGAAAGGAGAGAATTTCGCTTGGTTCAGTGGGATAAGTAAAAGTAAAGAACAAGGAATAGGATTGGTGAACTTACAAGATTTCAATAAAGTTACGTTGGTTAAGTGGTTATAGACGATGGGGGTGGATGAGGACTTCCTTTGGGTTAGGATCATTAGAGAAAAAAATACTTCAAAACTGCCTACAGATGGTGCATTCTTCCAACCAACTCTCCATTCCTTTCTCCAGTTTGGAGAAACACACTCAGGACAGCTGATTGTTGGCAATAGAAAATCTCTTAGATTTTCAGAAGATTGCTAGTTTCCTGAAGGATCCTCCTCTCATCAGTTTTTTTTACAAAGATAAGATGCACGAGTTTAGAAGAAATTTCACAAATATTGAAATGGAAGAATACATGCAAATGCAGCAGATTCTTTCTGAGCTGCAGCTGAATAGGCATCAGGAGGATGAAAGAACTGAAGCTGGGAGACTAGAGACCATTTTCCTCTAAGATCCCTCACAAGTGTTTTCAATGACAAAGTGGAAGCATGTGGTCGATGAGTATAGTGTGGTGAAAACTCCTCCCTTCAAAAATATTTGTTGGGTTTGTTGCGCTCCCTCTTTGATTTTGGTAATGGTTTTGCTGATAACAAAATAGTGTGTGCATTGCGTGTGTGTAGAAGTGGCAAATCGTGTTGTGGAAAATGTCCATTGATGATTAAGGAGCTCATATTTTGATTACATTGCTTTGCAGGATTGGAAACAAATGATGGACATCGTTTTGGAGTCAAATGAATGCATGGATAAGCATCTTGCAGTCCACTGTACAAAACGGGTACTAAATGTCATGTATATTCTTCAGAGAATTTGGTAAGACCTTGCAATTCTCAAATTCATCAATGGAATGACTTGTGTTAAGGTCTGGTTAAGAGAAATTGGGTCATGGTTGCTACAAGTCGACTTCTGTTGTAGCCAAAGTCGACTTGGCCAGCTTTGATGGGCTTTTCATTTGCTTAATCCTTATCACATCTTTGATATGTTGTGTGGAAATGGTTTACATTGTGAGCATTGACAGGTGTGGGTATTTTGAAGAAACGAATCTTGTTCTAGTAGAGTGAAGCTTGTGTTTTTGGTGCAAACACTAAGTTGGAATTATTGTGTCCTATGTATTTTCTGCATGGGTTTTTCATGGATAAAATGCTCATTAGTTCTTCAATATCTGAATGGGGTTTTATGCATACAGTACATGGATTGTCTAGGCCTTCATTGTCTTACATGCATGTTTCCATGAACATTTTGCTTATACATTTTACTTATTTTGTTTCCCATATTCCTTAATGAAACCAAGTTTGATTGGTGTTTTTAAGACCCTCTAACCATGTCATTTTAATCGGCAAAATCATGTTTTCAATGAGTTTGAAAGGTTTCACTGCATGCTTTGGACTGCCAAGGCAGTTTTTGTCATGGGCGTTGCAAGTGTCGACTCACACTTGTTAACCTGCGTGCTGCCTTGGTGCAGCAGGCAGCAAGTGTCGACTCTGTGAGTGGACACTTGGCGGCCAGGGGCATTTATTCGCTGCAGGCAGAACACTTGAAAAAAAGTGTCGATTTTGTGAGTCGACACTTTTGTTATGTGTTCTTTGGTTTGGGCGCTGGCAGAATATGTTGAAGAAAGTGTCGTCCGGAGCGGGTTTACGGAATGGGTTTCGAAACCCTCTTTTCTTGATCCATTTGCCTTGCTCTTTTACACCTTTACCCCTAGGGCTTCTCTACACATATGAGTGTGGTTTTGTGAGTTCTTTTCATGGGCATTTCTGTCATATGTTCATCTAATATCTGCCTTATATATCCTTTGCGATTTTCAGATCGTGGCAAGAAAGCAAGGGCTAATTGTTCTATTCTTTACACAGAAGAAAGAAGAGAGAGGGCGGCCACAAGGTGGAGAGGAGAGGGCTTTGAGAGAGTCATCATTTTCTGATGTTTGCAGGTACGATTGGAGCTTGGATCTGAAGGTGTTTATCCCGTACGAGCTGCTGAAGTTGCAGACAAGCTGGGATCTTCAAGGAGGACGACCGGCTGCTCCATGCTGCTGTAGTTTCAACTCCCTCCGACCTGTACTTCAAGGAAGATCTTCAAACGGCCATTAGAAAACAAAGGGGAAACATTCTACATCTTTTACCCAATTTATTTGTGATGCTCTTCTTGATCTACATTCTGCTGTGAGCATATCTTGTATATCTTTCTTGTTTTTCTGAACATCGGAATATTTGTGTGTGTGTACGGAGCTGCGTCTCCGTGTGAGGTCTTAGTGTGGGGTGAGTTCTCCGAACGTGTGTGTGTGCTGCGCTGGCAGCATTTTGAGGCCAGGCCCCGTGTGTGTGGATTGCTGCAGAAGCAGCGTGTGTGTGGTGTTGGAGTTCGTCCCCGCGGTTGCTACAGTTGTAGCGTGTTAGTGAAGCCTCACCGGATTTCCGTGAGGGGTGGACGTAGGCGGACGGATAGGTACGGCCGAACCACCTAAAAATCTCCGCGTTCCATGTGGTTTGCCTGTGTGATTGTCCATTTCTTCTATCTCCGTTCACAGGCTATTTTACATATTTTTATTAACTGCACCATCACATATCGCTACGTCTGCTATCCGTGTTCAGTGGAAGATCAATCGTTACTTGCTTAGGCTATTCGTGTGAGATCGAAAAGATTGAGAGAGCTTAAATCTCACTTCAGTTCAGTTTTATTAACGTAGTTATTTTAATTCCACTGCAATTAATTAAGTTACTTTTAAAATCTGCCATCTCGCCTGGGGGACAATTCAACCCCCCTTCTTGTCCGCCATCTATCTGGGCCAACAATATTTTTTTTGTGTGTGGAAATGATGAAAGGAAGACCTTTTTTTTTGAAAAGTGGATAGTTCCACTGATGTATAAAGAATAAATAGAAGAGGAAAGTACAAGTATAGGCCATGCAGTTACAACAACCAAACCCAAAATCCTATACACCAAAATACCACACAAAGATAGTGTGGCTCTAATTATCCCCCCAAACAACCAAAAAGAGACGAAGTTAGGGAATTTACATTACAAAGATTAGCAGCACATTCCCTCACTCTGATAGAAACCAAAGAAACAACAGACTCCTCAACACGAGACTCTCTCCTGAAGATCTTGTTGTTCCGCTCCTCCCACAACGTTCACAAGGTGGCATGAAAAATGAGCCACCAAACAGTCCTGTCACTCCTAATGGACCAAGGCCTACCCCAATGCGCCAACAGAAGAAAGAACCTCAAGAAATTGGCCACTACCACAACCGGTCCTCCTAGCAAGCTCTGACCACACCCCCTGTGAGTAAGGGCATCCCACGAAGAGGTGATCCATGGTCTCAACATCCTGTCCACAAAGGCAACAGGATGGGTCGATGTCAGGTAGGAAACGAAGCAACCTGTCCCTGCCTCCCTGGTTGGCAGTCTCCCATGACCACGAGAGATCATTTCACATTAGAAGCTTCACCTTCAGCGGGCTCTTCGGTTTTCACGCCTGCTCATACAGACTGTGTCGAAGTCCTCCATCAAAAATGAGTCCATAAGCTGATCTAACTGTGTAGACTCCATCCTTCTCCCACCTCCATATCCATTGATCCTCTAAATCAGGTTGAGGATGGAATGGAAGAAGAAAAAAGAGCAGCTCTTGAAGTAGCACCATCTCCTGAAGAGAAAGGTTCATCCTGAAGGTCGGTGCCCAAATACCTCCAGGCAGGAGGGAGTCAAAGGCCTGGGAGACTAACCCCAGAGTGTGTGTAGCAACCGCAAAAAGGCTCGAGAACAGAGTGTCCAGAAAGGCCTCCCCGCACCATCTATCCCTCAAGAAGAGACTGTTGTCACCTCTTCCCTGGTGGACCCGTGCTCCAGAAGTAAGAACGTCCCTGAAGAGAAGATATCTCTCCAAAGAGAAGAGGTCATGTAGGGAGGTGTCAGAGCTAAGTCTCATACTCTCCTCCTGACGAAGTATCTCTATCTGATCAGCTGTGCCCACAGCCCCTCCTCTCCATGCCCCAACCGCCACATCCATTTGCACAAGAGGGCCAAGTTGAATTGTCTAACATGCTTAATCCCAAGACCACCCTGTTCCTTGCTAGTACATATTCGGCCCCATGCAATATCATGCCAACACCCCTCCACTGCTATGCCAAAAGAATTGACACTGAATAGAGTCAAGCTTCTTCCCCACAGTCTTAGAAAACCAGAACATGAAAAGGAAATAAGAAGGGAGACTATCAAACGCAGATCTACAAAGAACCAATCTTCTCCCATACGATAAAACTCTAACCTTCCATCCTGTCAGCTTGGACTCATAACTCTGAATGATGGGAAGCCAAGCAGCACACCGAAGGGCATCTGGTGTAAAAAGGAGTCCCAAGTAGGAAACGGAAACTCACTGATCTCACATCCCAGCAAGCATGCCACCCTAAAGATCACCTTGTACTCCAAGTTCACCCTCACAAGTAGACTTTTGTGGAAGTTTACATTGAGACTAGTGACCTCCTGCAGTAACTCCAATAAAAGCCTAACCATATAAAATTGTTGCTCCCCCTCTGCGCAAGGATGGCACGGACAAATCGAGAAAGGAAGACCTTTTACATGCGACAAAGTCATAGATTTCTTTGACATGGGGAAGACCAACTATGTTTACCATGAAATTCATGAGGAGAATGTAGACCATTTGTTCGGTGGTTGTGGTACTGTTGATGTACAGTGGAAGATCGTAGTAAAAACATTAGGCATTTGTTGGCAAATTCTTGATAAATCTCGGGAGCTTAGGGAATGGTGGAATTTTGAATTAGGATTTGTTCCGTTTACAACAATGCTATGGTGTATTTGGATTGATAGAAATAAGAGAAGATTCAAAGAGGACTTTAACAGCTCACTTGATATCATTAGAAGAGCTATTCGGTGGATGGGGGGTCTGGCATAAGACTGTAAGAGTGTATTTTCGGAAGAATCTTTTCTCTTCAAGAATGCTTTTCTATTGAGAAGTCTTATCCTTCAAGTTTTTCCTTAGAAGAACTTCTGTTTAACTAGCTAGGTAGAATAGTGGTATCCCAAGTATTCCATACCTTTAAGGCTCTTCCCGAGTAGTCTAAGGTTGAGTTGATAGTGTTTCTTATGTTTTCTTCATCCCCAAATGATGTACACCACTATTTTCTTATTTCAATGAAATGATACATAAAACCACATCCCCCCACCCCCAAAAAAGGGGGGTGGGGTGGGGTAGGGGGAACAACAACAACAAATAGAAAAACACCTTCCAAAAAAACAAAAAAAAACAACAAATAGAACAAAGATACCTTACTGGTGAAGATAGCCAGATCTGCCTGTTGGGTGTCTGTTTGTTTATCACATATGTGCCCAAGGCACCAAGCTTCAAGGTTAGGACGTGATTCTGTCAATGTATAGCATGGATATTATTTCAGCAAACTACATATTGATGCAAAACAATTTTACAAGAAACAAATTCCAGATGAATAGATCAAAGTAAAAATTTCGCCCTAAGTTCTTACCCCATAGTCTATATCAAAACCATCGAGTTGCACTTCATCACCGTACTCCTGTAGCCAAATCATATAAGAAAAAAAAATCTTTTTATTGAAGATGAAAGCACCATAAGGTCCACGGCTGATAGCAATTGTGTAGGCTCTAACATGAACCTGAAAATTCAATCTTCATGGACCAGAGGAACCCTAGAATCACCTCAAATCTTTCCTGCAAGTCATGTATTGTTTCGTCCGCCAAGCTATGGAACTCATCTTCTTCCAGAAGCAACCTGCAAAGTAACAAGGAGCACAAAACACATCCACATCAAAACCAAACCTTCCCCAATCATTCCCGCAAGCAGCCAATCTTATAACATTTAAGTTTTCAGGGGACGCACCTGTAGTCGACAGTGGTGGTTCCCACCACGATGTCCGGCGTCGGTGATGCGGAGGAGGTGAAGAGCACCCTCGGGGCGGGCGTGGGCACCGGTGTTCTCATGCTGCTCGCACTGGGAGGGCGAGGATGGAGCTGAGAAGAAGAAGAAGAAGAAGCGACGGCCGCAAAGGAAGAGGAGGAGAAGGCATGGAGGGAGGTGGCGGAGGAGAGGGCAGTCAGCCGTCGGACTAGATTCCCGCGAGAGACGGATGACGCCATCGGCGTCCGATGGATGCGTCCGGCGAACGGTGGGAGAGAGAGAGAGAGATGAGATGTGCGTGCGTGTGCGTGTGTGTGTGTGTGTGTGTGTGAGAGAGAGAGAGAGAGAGTCTGGGGACTGGGGAGTACTTCCGATTGTTGGTTAATTCGTGTATGACCCGCGTACGTGCGCGTTAAATTCGGCCCACTTTGTTTACCGGGTGGAGTCAGAGCATTCAATAAGTACATTAATTGTGTTCTGATCAGATGTTTCAACTCACCAATAATGT
This sequence comes from Amorphophallus konjac, assembly GCA_022559845.1. NCBI lineage: Eukaryota > Viridiplantae > Streptophyta > Magnoliopsida > Alismatales > Araceae > Amorphophallus > Amorphophallus konjac. Next base: position 267,998,680 of record CM040121.1, read on the forward strand.
CTTCAAAAAATTACAACTAATTTTTCATCAAGTGCCTAATACATCGACAACTTGTTGATATTTTTTATCAATTGTTCAACCCATCACAATCTGTTGATGTTTCTGATCAGGTGTTCAACACACCGCATGTACTCATAAGTAATCCAAACACAAGAATCCTCAAATCTTCTATTACATTTCAACAGTAAATACACGACAACTACACCAACAACACAAGAATTAAAATAGTATTCCACACTGACTGGCCTCTCAATAGTAGGCAAGTGTGAAGAAATTAAAACACAAGAAATAAAATAAGTGCGGAAAGAAATGGAGGAAATGCCACCTGTGTGAAAACTTGGATCACAACGTCTCAACTATTGGATGCTCTCATTGTTTTATGATTCCAACTCACCGAAGAAAGAAACTCCTTCGGTAAATGCTTTTATTGTGGTAGAAAAGGTTGCTCAACAATTGAAGTCAATCAACTGAAGGAGTAAGTCAAATGATAGTCAGCCTCGTGGCTTTAACTAGGTTTGACAGTTGATTGCTCTGACTACATTCAATCGCTACGTTTGGTTCGAATGGGTTTAGTCGTAGGGTTTGTTTCAATTAGGTTCAGATTTTAACTGAGGACAGTCGAAAGGTTTTGACCGAGACTTCATACTGACTACCCTAAATGAGATTCCGACTGTCTTCTATCTAGTTGAAGGGCTTCACTAGAGTCTTTCAACTAGCTCATCCAGTTGAAGGACTTTCGTTGAGTCTTATGACTGGGCTTCCAATTAGAGGACATAGTCAATTTTGTTCCAATTGGGTTTAGATTATAATCGCGCATGTCTACTAAGTGTTTTAATTGAGTATAAAGGCTAAACGACGTTCAAATTACATCAAGTATTAGGCATTATGCCAATAATTGAATTATTATTTTTCAATAGATATTCCTTTTTTTAAAACGAAAAGGGAAAAACCCGAGATTGAACCCATGACCTCCCTCTTTCCATGGGGGAGGGTGTCCACTCTACCAATGGTGGGGGACTTAATTGAATTATTATTTAATCATATTTGAATGTTAATATTTTTGTTTAAATTATGTCATCACATCACACGAAACATGAAACTTGGTGATGTCATTAAGAGGCATAGGTCTAACAATAATGTGTATGTATATTCAATTACAATTGACTTTAGTTTATATGCGTAAATTCCTGAAGAACTGTGCCATAATAACGTAATGCAATAATGCAACGACCCAGTTCTGTCAACGGTGGCTCGTGATATTTTGGCATTACTTCGTCTGATTGTTCATTCCACCGCAGCAACTTCTTCGTCAATTGTTCATTCCATCAACCTTTGTCACTGGTGGATAACCTACGTACTTGGATCAGTGCCGTCCTCCATATTAAGAACAATACAAAGGTTTCGACACAACTTAAGCTTGGTTTGTTTTACACATTGTAATAGTGCTCGTTGTAGTGGTCGTATGTCTTTACGATCATTCTTTGTAGTGTTCTTAAAATCACATGATCAACCTTATCAAGGTACATCTGGCAACGAAGACGAGGGATAAAGGGACAAATGAGAATCTAGAAGCTGACCTACCACGATTTTGGGTAGATCAAACACGATAGTATCATCTGTGACTGAGTGTTTCTATCCACATGGAGTAGTTAAAAGGGTTTTCAATATTGCCCATTTTGTTCGCATGAAGTTCTCTTGACTCGGTGCAAGGATTACAAAACCTGAGGGTCATTTCCTCGACTCTTAAGTGGCACTAATGTTTGACATTGTTTATGATTTTGCTAATTGGAAAGTTCTTTTTCCGCTCTGTTTTACATAATTATTTGCCAGTTGAAAATGGATGTTTTTTTGGTTTTTTGGTGGTTCGAGTCTCTTTTTTTTTTTTGACTTTTTGGGCGAAAACACACACATTAATAATTGACTTCAGGGCCCAACATAAAAAGAAAGATTTCATGTAAACCCGAGTCTAATCCCAAATGCACACTTTATATTAAAGGGTCGTTTGTTGTATCGTAGAATAATATAAAATATTGATTTTAAGATTATTAGTTTTAAAAGCTATAAGAATACAATTCTTGTGTTTGATTTTTGATGATCGGAGAAACCCACCACTGCCACCGAGGTCAACATGCGGTCTATCAACTAGAACAAGAGGCAAGCTTGGTAAACCCGAGCAATTACCTGCCTAGACCCCAAGCCAGAGAACTACTCGTGGATGCAAACACTGTGACAAGCCAGGCACACTCCACTTGGCCACCAAGAAGAATTGAACCTGCGACCTCCTTGAAATGTATAGAACCATTCAACCCACTTCTTAGGTCCAACAGTCTGGGGCTAAAAACTAAAATCGGTTAAAAAATGCTACATGGATCACCATTTCAAACACTTCAACAGCTTACAACACTTTAAATATGAGAAAAATAATATAAAATAATTTACAACATATCAAACATAAGAAATACGCCTATGATGTTTTATTGGCACATCAAAGGACCCCCTAGGTGCTTGGGCTGAACTTGTGCAGAAGTGTATTTAGTCTTTGTTTTTTAAGTTGAAGTCAAAACCAAACCTAAGTCACGTGACCCTAATTTAAATTAATCCTAAATCTACCAGAAGAATTAGATGATGAAACAACTCTTTGAAGCACTCTTTGAAGCATAGTCTTCGTGTAATGCTACCTTGTAAAGCATTGAATCTACATTGAAGCAAAATTTCTGGATTATTCGCTGGTTTTCTCCGACCAAAACGATCTCCCCAACAAAATGGAATCTAGGTTTCATGACACCATTGAGGATGGAAACGTTTATGTAAGCAGAAGCCTTCACGTTCAGCTACTCGATTAAAAGGCGTCAGCAAGATCATCGGACTTAACATACAAACTCTTCTCTACTCTGCACAAGGTATTCACATTCCATCAAAGATGGAAACAAAGGGATTATTGTCACCATAGCAACCAGAACATGAATTTGATATTTGGACTAAAGATGATGGGAGGCGGATTTCTCGACGGTTTGTGGGTTTAATGCAACCCTTGAATTGTGCCAAGAAAACTTTTAAAAGAGAAAAATTATACAAGCCAAAATCAGGTTGGACAGCCCTAAACACCATCTATGAAATAGCTCTCCTACTGTTGTTGTCAATCAATCAGAGAAGATCAGCTAAAGTCTCGATGAACAAAAAAATAAATATTGGAAAAGAGGAAAGGGTGAAAAAGGAAAACCATCTGCGCACATTATGCTCATTTTAACTTATCTAACAAACTGCCTTGTCCACCAGAACATTCATTCAAGCGCCACAGACCAGATCCGCATTCGTGCCCACATTCTTCTGCTTATCGGACAGTCTGCCTTGTTTTGATCATCCGCTTAAGTGCCGCAAGCCAGAAGTTGCATTCATCCCAGTCACTTGTAGTAAGCAACACCTGCCACAAAGTCACAAAAGTTTCAAATTTACCAAAACCATGTGATCTGCTGATGGGAAATGCACGTTACCGTTTCCAATTTGTCTAATGCACGCAAACAAACTCCATTGCACAAACAATAAGCCATTGACCATGCGCTGTTTAAATAAACATAACACTAACTGACCTAGCCAAGGGAACCAGCTGCCTAGTGCAGCCGGTTCACCACCCTCCCCCATTTGGGGAGGTCCCGGGTTCGAACCCGGTTATCCTCTCCCTGTTAAAAAAACAAAAAAAGTACCTACCGAAAAAAAAATACTGGCCTAGCCAAGGGTTATTTACAGTTGAATGCACCAAACAACTTTATCTGAGAACAAGTTTGACTGAAACAAAGTAAAAGAAAAAACAAATCGATAAAAAGACCTAAATTGGTATTTGCAACCAAAGAAAGCGTTGAATCTCAAGTTGGAGGGAACAAAGAGACTTTTGGACTTTCTCTGAATCACCTCCAGTCGAGGATGGCTGCAATGATATATTTCAAAAATTAGATATAGGTGGAAAAGTAAAGTGGCTAACAAACAGAAAAAGAAAGTGAAGATCACAATCCCAATTTAACAGTCCTTCAAGGAACTTTGATGAAAGGTCCTGGTGCTTCAGGCCAACATCGTGTACCAGCAAGATACACTAACAGCACAGTGGCATAGGTATGTACATGAACAGACAAAAATGGGACTTAGGGCATATCTGATTTAGATTCGCCCTCTCATTTTACTACATTACCCTATGAACATCACAAAAGCAGAGGGAACATTTGTTGAAATACACAGCTGTGTAACTGTGTTTGCAGAGAGATTTGTTGAAATTCACTGTTGGTTGAGCATCAAAGGGCATTTTTTGGCAAGTCACAGTGAACTGTGTGTAGATGCTAAAATGTCTAAAAGGCAAAGTAAAATGGTAATCAATGAAATATAGAATATTATTGTACCAGGACAATTGCAACTTATTCAGGGTAATGGCCATTTGAAGAGAACAGGGAAACATCTAATTTAGATGCGCCCCATATCACAATTTTCATACCAGACTCTCCACTTGATATTTTAGTGATCCACAGGTTGCATAAATCACTTTTTACTCTACCTTGTCATGGATAGACATCAACCACATTTTTGCAGGAGTCCAGAAGACCAAAAAACAATAAAAAAGAAAAACAGAAAAAAGGATCATGCAAGTACCTGAATATGCAATGCACTGGCATAATCCCCAGAATCCAAAGCTTGACAAAGCTGAACAAGCTTAGAAGCAGCATTCGGAGAGATATCCCCACTGTTTAGTTTTGCAAACAAGGACCCAATCTTCCTTGAATTGTCTTCTATTTCACGCTTCTTAGCAGCATTTGCACGTGCACCACCAAGGGCATCCGATGTCTCATTGTACAATCGAGTTAATGTAGTGATCACAGGTCTCAACTCTGCTGAAAGGTCAACAGAATAAAATGATGTTCATGTCCACATTCCAAATAAATATCCTTTTGCAATAACAAAACAAAGCTGTATTTTCCTAGAATTTTAAAGGATGATGCTCTTTCAATTTGAAGCAAAAAATAAACAAGCCAAAAAAAACAGAGTACGCTGATCAGTACCAAGCAACGTGATGAAAGATAACAGGAAAAGGAACAGGCGTTAAAATCAAAGCTTGTTTTGCAGTGAAACAATAACAGGAAAAAGAACAGATGTGTTAAAATCAAAGCTTTTTTTGCAATGAAACGAGATTTTTTCTGATGACCTTCAGTTTCAGCCAGTGAAGAATGATCAATGTTTCAGCAACTGGTGAAACTCTACATTTTATATAGCTGTAATCCACAACTAGGCAGTTGCATAAACAACAAAATACAATATCTAAATATAAAAGGAAAAAGATAAATCGCTTGGAGAAATAACTCCATTTCAAAAAAAACAAGGAACTGAATTAACTTCTCTAAGGAATCACTTCTCTGGGAATGGTTCACATTCTTTGACCCCTAATGACTGACTAAGCTTTTGTCATTTAAAAATGTCAATTTCAAATTAAATTCACAATTCTATGATTACATGTTCCATTATAACTTTACGAGTCACGTGTCAAAAGGGGAAATAAACAACTTGAAAAGGACAACTGAAGTTGATTGGACTACATTCATAAGGAAGTTAATTCCTGGGTTAAATCATGCCACCATCAAGCTAATGACTAGCCTGATCTAGTAATGGATCCAAAAATGTGGTAAAAGTTTTCCAACCAGTTACCAACCTGAGATCGACATCTACAAGATAGTGCCAAGTACCTAGACACTAACTTCAGACAAGAGAGAGACTTGTGAAAGTGCTAGGAAACCAGTTTCACTGCTAATGGATCTGATTGCTTGCAAAACGTAAGATAGTTTTTATAGTAACAAACTAAGTCCAAATAAAAAACGGTATCATCAGCTGCCATTTACAGGTTTAATGATAGACATAAGAAGAAACAAGAATTGAACAACTATTTTCAATGCACTAACCACTTTCCAAAAAAAAATCAATGTGATAACCTCTACACAACATGAAGAATAAGAATCAAAATGCTCATTGAAATTGTCACGAACTGCGTGAATAAAGAAAATGTAAATGAGAAAGTATTTTGCATTTTCCTATGAGTTGCCTTGGAATAATATTTAGGGTAGTTAAGTAATAAACACAGTTAAATCTGCAGAGCATGCATATGTTTAATGTTTGATCAAACGTGTTAAGTAATATACACAGTTAAATCTGCAGAGCATGCATATGCTTAATGTATGATCAAAAGTGAAATTCTCGCTTCTGCTTAGATTGTACTAGATTCCTAAATCAAAATGCTCCCAGATATAAGCTTTATAAACATTTTATTTATGGATGTATATTTATTAAGGTTATGAGCTATTGGCAGTCCACGCTTTTTAACCAGAATCATTATTTCGAAGTCAAAACTCAAAAGCCCAACATGGACATGAAAATTCTGTCCATCCTTTTCGAACTTTCAATTAAACCCCCAAAGGTCCCAACCATCAGAAGACAGAGAAAATGATATCACCATATATTTTATGCAAAACCAATATGAGAATATGGAAAAAGGGAACATGACAGTAAAGAAGCCACTAGATATTTATGTTACTTTCACTGCCAGATAGAACTTTTAGCATTACTCTGTAGAAGCATTAAGGATTACCAGATACATTAGAAGTATCAACTGTTTGGATGGTAGGCTGTGGAGCAGGAGGAGCAGAGATAGATTGTACTTGTGTTGTTTGAGTAGGATTCGTTGATTGCACAGGAGAAATGCTAGATCTTGGGACAAATCCTGGAGTGGGCACTGGTGTAAAAGTCCTAGATGCTGGGTTTGGAACTGCAGGTTGGGGAAACTTGTGGCTGGGAGCAGGACCCTCCTGGGGCAAACCAGCATTAAGAGAAGCATGTCCAGGAAGTGCCGCTTGATATGTTAAATCACCTGTCCCCTGCAGAAATATATGAAAATGGTGACCATAATGTTCACTTGAGGCAGAGAACTCTAATCATGGAATTCCATTGGTTACACAAGAAGGTACAGAAACAAGCAAAACATGAAGTCATGTACCGGGTATAAGTGAGAAGCTAATGTGTTCTGCTGATATTGCTCCACATTTTTTAAAGTAGGCGCTGGCGTGGGGACAAAAAACTTTACTGGAGGCTGCGGTTCTCCAGTAGCTGTTGGAAGTGTTCCCTAAATCAATGGAATGCATATTATTATGTTCCAATGGTTACAGACTTACAGTGAAGGTGCATATACACAATCTCCACAATGAAATATGCAAAATTCTACTACAAAACATTTCTTATTCCACAAACGAAGTATCAACAACAAATTTTAAATATCATATGGATTTAGGAGTGTTGGGCCTGTTGGAAACAGAAGCATAATTTGGTTTAGATGATTAAAAGAAAGCACACAAGCAGCATAAGGAGATGATAAAAGGCATGCCTACCATAAGACCCATGGATCACGTAGTATAATGTAACATTTATTTGCATTACAATTGGATCAGTATTAAGTACGGCTGAGAGTGGAACTCATTTTTCAGATATCCTACTAGTTTTTGCAAGGAATTCCAAATTGGATCTGCCACCCAGATTGGGTGTGCCCATACTCAATCCAGATCAAATTGAATAAGCTGGATTGGCCAATCCAATGGAAGTGAACTGACCCAATTTCAAAAATAAAAATAAAAAAGTGATTTTAAACATTAAAAGTATATTTATAAATAAAAAAATATTTATACAAAATTTTACATAATGCCATTTTTATAAAACTTCATCCCTCTTTTAGGCCACCCCTAATTGGCCATGATCCAACATTCATAAAAGAATAAGCCGATCCATATCTGATATGGCTGATTTGGTCTAACTAGACCGAACTAGAATTGATTTAGGTCAATTTTTTATTTTATTTTCTGAATGGGATTGGCCTTAGGGCCCAAATCAGATCTGCTACTGGCAACTCCAGTCAGGATCAGTCAATCCTGAACTGGATCACTGCTCCTGCATTCCACAGGGCTGAAACAACCCTTCAACATAAAAGTATGTAAGAGAAAGAAAACACAAAACCATGTAAGAGTATCGGTTAGCCTTACAGAGAAACCTGTCAGTAAATGATTATGATAAACTTTAGAAATGAGAAGGATAGCACTATAATCAAAGATACTAATTTGGTTACTCTAAATGAAATTACTGATTTTTTTGCTCTAAGGAAATTAATCATTCAACATGAAATTGTTTGTGAATCAATGCAAATGCATGGCTATAGAAAAGTGACTGTCAGGGCTGCAAAGAATAGTTATCACCTGAACCTGTTGTGCCTGTGAAGGCATAAATGAGGATGGTGACCCACGAATCTGTGAAGAGTTAGCAAAATCTTGAAACTGTTGTTGTGGTGGCTGGGCAAGGTGGTATCCCCCATATGAAGGAACAAAAGGTTGTTGGTAACCTTTCCCATATGGAGCTCCTGGCATGACTTGTTGTTGCAGTGGCTGATCACCCTAGAATTGGGGAATGCAGAAAAATGCTGTTGCTAAGCAAGTGGAAATTGAGGAAACAGTAGATGCATTTATACTTAATGCTGTATAGAAAAAAGGAAGTAGAGTTTACCTGATAATAGTGGTGAGGGCTGTTATCAACGGCAAAATTGGACTGATCTGTACCATACACAGGCTGCTCTTGTGGTATAGCACCCTCGGTGGGTGCCATAGTTGCTGCTTTTTCTGCATGTGTATGTGAATATCAAGATTTGATGGCTTATGTAAGTAATGCATCACATAGCAGTCCTGAATGACTTACAAAGTACATTTACGCAGAAGAGACAGGTAGGATGGAATAGCAAATCAACATAGTTGACATAACATATCTGATTTTATCAATGATCTCAAGCGTGGATGAGCATTACAAGTGGGCATTTCGAAAAGGCTGTTTACCCCTCAGCAAAAGTATAGTTTTTCCAATAATAAGCAGTGAATAGCAGGAATTTTGTAGAATAGAAATATAGCTGATGCACCAGAGGTCTATTAAGGCAAGCTACCTCAAGTACAACTCATTATCATCACATAAGCATCGTACCATCAATCTGGGCTCAGTTTATCAGTCTACGATCAGGAATAATTGGATAAGTTTCCGGCAGCCTGCCAGCCCCACACATACCTCCCACTTGTTGAGCCAATCCTCACAAAATTCAGTTAGTGAATGGACTACCACCTATGGAAGGCCTCACATTCCAGATTATGACTAGCTGACAATAGTGAGATCTACTATCACACACAAAAAAGGACCTAAATAACATAGAACACAAAAGGGGAAAGGAGACATTAACAGAAGACCTGTATAACGAATTTAGGTTGGAAGGTTACAATGTTAAAAGTCATTTATGTCAGGATTACATGTTAAGCCAAGGATAGATGGATGAAGAGACAACAAATGTACAGCACAACCGGAAGCATTAATATAATTGGTTGTTTGCACACGGAATTTTTGGACATCCAATTTCGTCGGATGGATATGCGTATATTTTGACATATTTGTTAATTCCGCGCTTTTGGGGTTTATCAGACGATTTAGGGTTCGTGTACTGGACTTTTCCCCACCGACCGAAGTCGGTGTTAATTTACATCGGTACAAGTCCAAACACCTTTGATTAACTGTCGAAGAATGCCTTTTGCCTCTATATGTTGTGACATAAATGATCTTGACGATCGCCCCTTACGGGTACATACTCTTGCAAAGAAATTTGTAGACTTCATTTCTTGAACATGGATAATTAGAATTACAATCGGTTCTTCACGATCTTCACATATGATCCTGATTGTGTAATCGGGTCTCCAAGATAGCATCCGGTTGTAACCAGAGCCTTTGAATTTACTTCAGTCAACATTTAGATCTTGGAACTTGCTTTCATCTTGATCGGGTCATTAAATTTACTCTTGTCCCCTGATCAGACGGTTGGACTTGAATTTCGCTAGGATCGGACCATTGGATCACCAAGATGATCACTGTCGGTCCGTCGGAGTTGCTTCATGGCCATAATCACTCTTTTGATTGTAATTGGACTCTTAAGTTGCCTTGGTGTCCATAAAAGACATTCCCGCCTAAGGCGGGGTATATTTGTGGTTTTCCCTCTATCAGAGTATTTCTGCAGCTTTCCCAAACTTTGGGATATTTTTGCAGTTCCTTACTTTCTTGGAGATAGTCCCGTCATGTCTCGACTTCCTGGGCATTCTTGTCATTCTGACTTTTCGGCATATATTTGACATTTCTTGATTTCTCGGAGATAACGCCGTCATGTCTTGACTTCTTGAGCATATCTATCATTCTGACTTCTCGGAGATAACCCCGTCACTTCTTGGCTTCCTGGGTATTCCGAGTATGGATTTTCTTGACTTTTCAGGGTTTATTTACAATTTCATCAATTTCTGATTTTCCGGACATGAAAGCCCTTGGCCATGGAATAGATACATGGGCTTAGATGGTTAGCCATAGGCCGAACTCAGGAGAGCGCACACCGCTTCAGGGAAGGGGCGTGGTCTCGCTCCACCGAGTCGTGTAAACGGCGATAACCATTCTTTGGTGATTTTGAGACAAACCTTGAACTTGTGTAGTTTCTGGATCGGGTAATGACTTTCATGCAGCTTTCCCACAACTGTGGTATTTCCACAATTTTATGATATCTCATGGTCCTTTTGCAATTTTCCACCATTCAGGGTATTTTTGTAATTTTCCTGTCATCGGGGCATTTCTGTAATCTTCCCGTTATCGGGGGTATTTCTAAAATTTTCCCGCCACCGAGATATTTCTGTAATTTTCCCACCACCGAGGGTATTTCTGTAATTTTCTACTCACCAGGGATATTTCTGTAATTTTCTGCCCATCGGGGGCATTTCTGTAATTTTCTTCTCACGGGGATATTTCTGCAATTTTCTGACCACCGGGGGTATTTCTGTAATTTTGTGACCACCGGGGGTATTTCTGTAATTTTCCACCCATCGGGGGTATTTATGCAATTTTCTGCCCACCGAGAGTATTTCTGTAATTTTCTACCCATTGAGGGTATTTCTATAATTTTCTATCCATTGAGGGTATTTCTGCATAGTTCTAACACTTGCCTTCATTTTTTCTTCATTTTTGTTGAATGCATCTTTATTTCATTTTTCCTTTCCCTTTGATTCCCCTTGAATACATTTTGATTGTCCCTTTCCATCTGAGGTGGCCTTTGCTGGCAATAGAAGCATCTGGCTTTGGTGTGCCATTTCGTGCAGCCTCTTGCTGCTCTAGTGCCTTAGACTCAAAATATTCAAGCCATGCGGCAGCATCCTGCGTTCGGAGGTCTTGTGTTCCAAGTTTTGCTTTAAGTATTTGTAGAGTTGTCTGTTCATGCTGAACACTTGGAGAGTAAGCTTTCATCAAAGAAAGAGCAATAACAATTGCTTGATAACTGGCTACAGTCTGTATGTGATCAGCTCCAAGTAGCCTCTGATTACACTTGAGAGCCTCATGCAGATACCTGAGGGCAATGTGAACATTTCCTAATCCTTCTTCCATCATCCCCATATTGATATATGTTGCAGCTGTGTTGGGGTGTGAAGGGCCGCAGGTCAGGTGCAGAAGATATAATGCATGGTTCACATACTTCAAGGCCAATTCAGTGTGTTGAAGCCTGTAATAAAAGACAGCAAGATCTCCATACAATTTTTTTAGCATTTCAAGACTTTCCTGTAATTTACTGCATATTTTTCAGAACCTTCAACATTTTTAGCAAAATTTTCACAACCTTGGACTTTTATCCAATTTTCTCTCTTTCAGAGGATAGTTCTATAATTTTCTCCCTTCCAATAGATAGTTCTGCAATTTTCTCCCCGTCAAAAGATTTTTTGTGCTATTTCCGAATAACAGAGGATTTTTATGCAATTTTCTAACAGGGGGTCATTTTTGAAATTTTCCGAAAAGGTCTTGACAATTTTACAGCATAAAAATCTTCATGTCATTTTCATTTTCATTTTTCTTCCACTTACACAGCACAGGACCTTTCATTCTTCTTTAACGCACAACACAAGGTATTGCTTGCTTCTTTTGAAAACAGCACAGCCCAGGACATTTCATTCTTTTGAAAACAGCACATCACTGTGCATTGTTTGACTGTGCTTTGTTTGATTCTTTTGAAGACAGCACATCTCCCATTTCATGTGCAGAACAGTTTCACGTATAGCACACAGATTTGTACAGGCGTTGCACAGGATTTGCACAGGAATTGTACTGGGGTTGTCCTTTCAATGCACTGGCCTGGGTAACTTCTTCTCTTTTTTATAGCATTAAGAGGTGAGAAGTGTCTCAATCTCACCACTCCCAAAGAAATTGACAAACACTCCCAAGGGACCTTTTTTTGGTGGTAACCATATCCATCTTCTTTTTGCTGAACAAGGCATCTTCCCAGAAAAAGGACTCTTCCCTGTGCGGAACTGCTCCTTGTCTTTAAAAAAAAAATGTTGTGCGCTGCTTGCTGTGCTCTTGCTGTGTGTTTTGTCTTCTTGTTCTCTTCTCCCGTTGTGCTTGGTTGAACCTTCATTATATAGGTGATTGAAGGTGGGGCGGAGGAGCTCTACTTGGCCTCCCTCCGGTGGAATCCCAAGAGACTGAACCTTTAGTCTTCCTCCTCCCTGCCTCTTCTTCTTCTTTTAACCGCAGCATTTATTGCTCCTTCCTTTTCCTTCTTTTCTTCTTCTTTTTGGTAACCGCATGGTAGATGGGCGGAGGGAGCTCCTCCGGCCTGCGCAGGGCGGAGGCAGCCTTCCTCCGGCCTGGCAGCAGGCGGAGGGAGCTCCTCCGGCCTATTCAGGTTCGAAGAGGTCCTTTTTTGGGCTCTTTCTGCTATAAAGATACTCCCGTTAAGCATAAAAAACCCACTAAAATACGTGGAGCTTCATTTGTCTGCAAGGAGGATTCACCTTTTGAGGACATGTGGGTGTCATAGTATGCCACCTCTGTGACTTCCAATTCTTTATCAAATGAGCTTCATCAAGAATGCGATATTTCCACTTCTTTGGCTTGAAAACTTTTGAATCTTGATTAACAAGCCTATAAGTTGTGATGCAACTATGGAAGGAATTTGGCTTTAACCAACCTTGCCTCTTATGCTTCCTTTCTTTTGCATTCCCAAATTCTTGCTTGATCCATTAGATGGGCCAAACATTGTATGTGTTTTGCCATAACCTGTCTGGCCGTAAGCAAAGATGCACACATTGTATCCATCCATCACAGATCTGATTAAGGATTGTGTATCCATGTATACTTCCTCTTGAGTAGCAGTAGCACCACAAGCCTTGTTAAACTCAAAAAATTTCCGTGAATCACCCTTCATCTTAAGTGGATCCACAATTACTAGTGAACCATCATCTCCAATAAAATCAATTGACGATTTAGCTTCAGCATTGAAACTGGGCCTGATTCTGCAATATACACGGATATTTCCTTTCAAATCTTGAAGCAAGTTGTACAGGTTCCTGTTTTCTTTCATAGCTTGGCTGTACGCAAGAGCAGCGACAGAAAGTCCTTGAATTTGACTCCCTAATTGCGTCAAGTCACTCTGTAGTTGACACTGTAAGGACATAACATCCCTCTTAGCTCTCAATAACATAATTTTGAGATCCTTGCAGCAGCAGCTGCATCGGCAATGATGTCGTCACTCTCCCTTTCATCATCTGATTCTTGCTTGGGTTTTGCGTCAGTGTCCTCTATCATGACATGGGAAAGGTGGTCATCATTCGGTCCATTCTCTTCAAATGTGTTGTCCTGAACGTCTTGACTTTTCAATGAAGCATCCTGATCTACTGAACAGTCTGTTGTATCATTGGAACTTGACGAAGTGGATTCAGACTCAGTCTGGGAATAATCAGCAGCATTAATATTCTTTTTATACCTTGCAAGCAATTCTTCTATAGGCATCTCACTCTCCTTTTGCAATAGTTAAATTTCATTCAAAGAGTTACTGGCTTCCTTCTTGGCCAACTCTTCCTCTTCAACCAATGTCATCCCATCATCCTTATCTTCTTCAGCAGTTAGAATATAATCCTTGTCTTTCACATCATCACCATTTGCACATGCATTTAACCATTGGATATGTATAGTTGTATCATATGGTTATATGGAAGGGCACATCTCAGCAGACCATGATACCACTTGGACCAGCTCCTAATAGTCCTTTGCTAGTTGCAAACCATTTGGATGGAGTTCTACCTTGAGTACCAGGCCACTGAGACCAGTGAAGTTGAAGGGAGCCGGAGGAGAATGCTAAGCATACACACAGAAAATTTGGTCACCTAGCTGAGCTTTGAATCTGCTGTGAGAGAAACTTCTCCTCAAAGGTTGATTTCGGGTTTCCTACTTGAACTTGAAGGAAGCCACCGATACAATGCCATCCTCTGCAGCACTATGAGTGCAGCCAACTGCATCCCACCAATCAACTCCCTCATATTTGAAGAACAGTCCAAGACCATTTTATTTTGAACCTTCGAACGGCATTGACAAGCTGTCTTGTGGACCCTTGTTAAATATGTGCACATTTCTTCTTCAAAAAAGTTTATAAAAATCATAATCTTGTGCAAATACTTTTGGGGTCAACATTGGTGTAGCCAGTTTCAGAACCGTCCCTTTACTGATTCCAAGCATGTGGCAGTCATAACAATTATGTGTTTTGGCAGTGTGTTTTGTGAGTTTTGGCTCCAGGCAAGCCAAAGAGACCAGGGAAGGAAGGATCGGGTATCGGGTTCGGATGGCGGCCCAAAAACCTATCCGGATTGGCCGGTTGGGGCAATCCGAGCCCAATCCCCATGCAATCCAGGATCGGCCACTATTTAGTATTTTTAATAGCTTAAGTTTTAAAGTTCACTTTTTAAAAAAGTTTTGTGCAATTTTGTAGGAAATCCTACTTCTTTGACCTCTTTCGGCTCCTTCTCGTGCAGGATCCGATGGAGGCAGCAGCAGAAGAGGCGGAGAGGAGGATGTGGCGCGGGCATCTGCAGCAGCAGCTGCAGTGGACAGCAGTGGCACCGGTGACGGTGAGCAACTGCCCAGTGACACTGGTGGTGATGCTGAGCTCCAAAAACAGGTAAGTCATTTTCCCCCCTTTTTAAACCATGGGTTGGCCAGGGAAGTGAGAGGGGTGTTCCTGGCGAGAATCGTGCTGGATTGGCCGTTCCAGTCCAATTCCAGGCCGATCTGGCGATCCAATTGATCGCCGATGAGAATTAGAGTGGGGTCGGACTTGGATTGGCTAGTCCCAAAACTGATCAGATCAACCTATCTGATCCTTCCATGGAAGAGACAGAGAAACTTGAGAGGTTCTCAAGAGAGTGCAAATCATGAGCACTGGGATTGGACGATCCAATCTGATTCCAAGCCAATCTCATCAGGATTGTGGGGTCGGACTCGGATCGGCCAGCCCCAAAACCGATCGGATCGACCGATCCGATCCTTCCTTCCATGGAAGAGACAAAGAATCTTGAGAGATTCTCAAGAGATTGCAAATCATGAGCTGGATGATGGCAAGCATATTTTTTTTCCTTTTCTTCTCTTTTCTTTTTTTCTCCTTCCCCCTTTCCTCCAGCCAATGAAATGGGAGTACCTGATGTGGGCCTCCAAATTCCCCCATTTAGTCTTGAGTCAAACCCAACTGCGGCCAAAACCAGTCCAGGCCTGGTTTACCTGTCAATGCATTATAGGGGTTATTCTACTATATACCTATATATTTTTCATGCATATATATAACCCAATTGTTGTGTCAAATACACAAGGGTTCCCATGTGGGGTTGGACGATTACGGTAAAGAAGTTAGTCCAAAAGAATAAGATCTACCTTAGTTACTTGGAATATAGGAACTTTAACGGGCAAGGATTTAGAGTTTGTTAAGTTAATAAAGGAAAGGAGAGTTAGCATAACATGCCTACAAGAAACCAGATGAAAAGGATCTAAAGCTAAAATATTGATGGATATAAAATTTGGTATGCAGGTAATAGAAACTCTAGAAATGGTGTTGCTACAATTATAGATAAAGACTTCAAAGATAAGTTGCATAAGTTAATAGAATGGTTGATAGACTTATTTTAATTAAACTTGTCCTACGTGAGATGGATGTGTGGCAAGACTAAGAAAGACAAGATTAGGAATGAGCGCATCCGTAAGGACTTAGGGATAGCTCCAATTGATAGTAAAATGAGAGAAAATAGACTCAGGTGGTTTGGACATGTGTTTCGTCGCCCTAACTCAGCGCCGGTTAAAAGATGTGATCAAATCTTAGTGGATGCTAGCAAAATAGCTCGAGGAAGGCCTAAAATGAGATGGTGCGATGTTATTAGGAAGGACATTAGTTCCTTGAGTTTAAATATGAATATTGCACTTGATAGAAATCTTTGGCGGAACAGGATTCATGTAGCCGACCCCAATTAATTGGGATAAGGCTCTGATGATGATGATGATGATGATGATGGGAGTGCTTATGCACCACAAATGGGATTAGAAGAGAGCATTAAAAAATTATTTTGGGAGACTATTGATAGTTTGGTCCAAAAAATCCCTAGTGGAGAATTTTTGTTGGAGGGGAACTTAAAGATCATGTGAGTAAAAATATTAGAGATTATGAGATAATTTATGAGAGATTTGGTTTTGACAATAGAAATGATATAGGTGATACTATTCTTGATTTTGTTATTACTTATGATCTAGTAATTACTAATATCTTCTTTAAGAAGAGAGACGAACACTTAAAAACATACAAGAGTGAAACATATAAAAGTCAAATTGACTATTTTCTTATTAGGAAGGTCGATAGAGTTTTGTGTAAAAATTGTAAAATTATTCCTAAAGAGAGTCTAGCGCCACAACATTGGATAGTAATGGATGTCTTTATCCCAAAATTCAAAAGAAAGGTCATTACAAATAACTACTCTAAGATTAAATGGTGGAATATTAAAAGTAAAGATTTGGAAACATTTAAAAATCATCTAACAAAAAAAGAGAATTTAGAACAACAAACTAATGTAATATGGAATAATGTTGCAAATTGTATGAAGAATGTAGTAAAACGACTCTTAGATGAATCTAAAGGTAAAAGGAATCTAAAAAAAGTGACTTGATGGTGGAGTGATGAAATCTAAAATACTATTAGAGCAAAAAGAGAATGCTTTAAAGTTTGACAAAATAACAGAAATAATCAAACCCTCGAAACTTATAAAATATCGAAAAAGAGGGCTAAGAAAGTAGTTAGTGAAGTTAAATCAAAGTCATTTGAAGAATTGTATAATAAATTAGGAACTCGAGAGGGCGAAAATGATATATTTAAACTTACTAAATTAAGGGAAAGAAAAAATAGAGATCTAGACTATGTTCGTTGTATTAAAGGTAAAAATCAAAGGGTTTTAACTAAAGATCCTAAGATTAAAGAGATGTGGCGTACTTATTTTCAAAAATTACTAAATGAAGATTGCGTCAAGGATCTATCTTTAGAAGGTACCCAAGAGTCAACAAAATTTGTTAAATATCAATATTTCAGGTGTATTAAGATGTCAGAAGTGGATGATGCTTTAAGAAAAATAAAAGTGAAAAATACTTTAGGATCATATGCCAAACCTATTGAAGTATGGAAAGGCCTAGGAGACATTGATATTAGGTGGCTACTTATTTTCAAAAATTACTTAATGAAGATTGCGTCAAGGATCTATCTTTAGAAGGTACCCAAGAGTCAACAACATTTGTTAAATATTAATATTTCAGGTGTATTAAGATGTCAGAAGTGGATGATGCTTTAAGAAAAATGAAAGTGGGAAATGTCTTAGGATCATATGCCAAACCTATTGAAGTATGGAAAGGCCTAGGAGACATTGGTATTAGGTGGCTAACTAAATTTTTCAATAAAATTTTGAAGGAACGTAGAATGTTAGAAGATTGAAAAATAAGTGTTGCGATTAATTTCTATAAAAACAAAGGAGATATTCAAAGCTACAATAATTATCGTGGAATTAAACTAATGAGTCGTACTATGAAACTTTGAAAAAGTGTGATCGTAAAATGCCTTCGATGTACGACTATCAGAACATCAATTTGATTTTATGCCGAATTGATTTACTACAGAAGTCATTTTCTTGTTACCGTAGTTAATAGAGAAGTATAGAGAGATGAGGAAAGATTTATATATAATATTTCTTGATTTGAAGAAGGTGTATGATCGAGTATCAAGAGAGCTGATTGGATGGACATTAAGAAAGAAAAAGAGTCTCTAAAAGATATGTTAATTTAATTTGGGATATGTACGAAGGTGTTATTACCAGTGTAAGAGCTATTGTTGGAGAGAGTAGTGAATTTTCGGTTACTATAAGTTTGCATCAAGGTTCTGCATTAAATCCTATCTCTTTATCTTAAGTCTACATTTGGACCTTTGAATTTGCTTCAGTCTACATTTGGACCTTTAAATTTGCTTTCATCATGATCGGATCATTGAATTTGCTTCTGCCCCTTGATCGGACAGTTGAACTTGAATTCTGCCATGATCGGACCGTTGGATCGCCGACATGATCACTATTGGTCCGTCGAAATTGCTTCATGGTCATGATCACTCTTTTGATTGTGATCGAAGCCTTAAGTTGATTTGATGTCGATCAAGAACATTCTCCCGCAAGGTGGGGGTATATTTGAAATTTTCCCTCCATTAAGGTATTTCTACAGTTTTCCCAAACATTGGGGTATTCTTGCAATTTCAGAATAACTCTGGACATTTTTGCCCTTTTGACCCTTTCGGGGCACTTTTGCAACTTCTGACCCTTTCTGGGTAATTTTACAATTTCTTACCCCTTCTGAGTATTTTTGTAATTTCTTTAACTTTTCGGAGATAACCTTGTCACTTCTTGACTTCCTGGGCATATATGTTGTTTCTTGACTTTTTTGGAATAGTCCCGTCACTTCTGGACTTTCTGGGAATTCCTGTCACTTCTTGACTTTTTGGAAATAACCCTGTCACTTCTTGACTTCCTAAATATAACTATCATTTCTTAACTTTTTGGAAATATCCGTCATTTTTTGGCTCTTCGGAGATAACTCCATCACTTTTTGGGGCATTCCGAATTTTCTTGACTTTTTGAGGCTATTTGTAATTTCACCCTTCTCTGGATTTTTCGGACATGATAAGTCTCGGCCATGAAAAGGGTATATGGACATGGATGGCTAGCCATAAGTCAAACTCAGGAGAACGCACATCACTTCAGGGAAGGGACAAGGTCCCGCTCCACCGAGTCGTGCAAACAGCGTAAACCAGAACAAGAGCATTTTGATATTTTTGAGATAAGCCGAGTCCTAGACTGAACAATGACTTTCATGCAACTTTCTCACAAATGGGGATATTTCTGCAATTTTATGATATTTCAAGATTTTTCTACGATTTCCCCACCATTGGGGATATTTCTGCAATTTTTCCACCATCGAGGATATTTCTGCAATTTTTTCGCCATCGGAGGAATTTCTATAATTTTTTCACCATCGGGGGTATTTCTGCAATTTTTTCACCATCGAAGATGTTTCTGCAATTTTCCCATAAGCGAGGGTATTTCTGTAATTTTCTGACCAAGAGTTTTTCTGCAATTTTCCCACAAGCGGGGTAATTCTGCAATTTCTAGACAGAAGCAGGTGTTTTTACAATTTCTCACCCTTCCAAGGGGTTCTCTACAATTTATGGACCTTCTTGGGTCCTTGCCGCAATTTCTGAGCACGGTTGGGTTCTTCCCATGAGTTTCCAAGATTTTCCATGGACTTTGATTATTTCTGAAATTTAGATGGTTTGTCCATCATTTCAACAACTTTGCCTAGCCACAAGGGTATATCCCCAATGATAGGGGCATGTATGTAGCATCTCTTATCGGGTTTTAGCAAATGGGCAAACACAAGTCCCTTAGCTTCAAGCTTCAAGAAACTCCGAGTCTTCAAGGCTTCAAGCTTCTTCAAGGAGCGAGAGATGCAAGCCCTTCCTCTTCCTTTCTTGGGGTTTCATGCTTCATGCCTTTTCTAAGACAAGTCTTTACATAATTTTTTGATCTTGAAAATACACCCAACATGAGGGCATATGCATTATTTTCTGTCTTACGATGACAGGAGTATGCAATATAAAACTTTTCTTTTCAATTTCTTTTATACATGCGCAAGCAAAAAAATATTTGAGCAATCCTCCTTCTTGGACTTCATGCTTCATGCTTCATGCCTCATGTCTTTCAAAGAAAACATGAGTCTTCGGCACCTTGCTCCTTGATGGACATGCGTGGGATCCTCTAAGATCTTCAAAAAATTCAAGTTCTTTAAGAAACTTCAAACTCTCCACGGAACTTCAAGCTCGCCAAGACTCCCTTGCGCATGCTTCCTCTAAGGTGTGTGAAGCTCCAAGTTGTGCAAATCCCTCTTTCTCGTTGGCCAAGGCCTCCAATTTATAGGAGATGGAGGAGGGAATACGGAGATGGAACCTCCTGGTTTACTCTTGCCCTTTCGCCTCCCCCTTCTTTCCTTTTTGTTTTAGGGAGAGAAGCACAACAAGAGAAGGCGGAGAGGGCTCCACCGGGTTTGCAGACCCGGGGGGGCCTCCCTCCTGGTTGTTCTTCTTTCTCTTTTTTTTTCTTTATAGTGGACAGCAAAGGAGAGTGAGAGAGACCCGGGGGTGGTCCCTCCCTGGGCTGTACAGCCGGGGGTGCCACCTCCAGGTTGTTTTCTTTCTTTTTTTTATTTTGGCTTCACTGCACAGCAGAGAAGGAAAGAAGAGACCCGGTGGGGCCCTCCCTGGTCTGCACACAGCCGGGGGTGGTTCCCCCAGGTCTGCATGACCAGGAGGTGCCACCTCCAGGTTTGCAAAACCAGGAAGGGCCACCTCCGGGTCTGCAAGACCAGGAGGTGTCACCTCCGGGTTTGCAGAACCAGGAGGGGCCACCTCTAGGCCTGCAAGACCCGGGGGTGCCTCCTCCGGGTCTACAGAACCCGGAGGTACCACCTCCGAGTTTCCTTCACGCCGCCCAAGAGAGGAAAAAAAGGGGAAGTAGTCCCTCCTGGTCTTCTCAGTCCAAAAGGGTATAAAAACCCATGGATTTGACCCTTTTGCCACAATACATTTTAATTTTTTTGAAAATATCAAAAGGATATTATGAATTTTGTGGGTTCAACAATAGCCTTACCGTCTACAGTTTGTTTAACCCAACTTCAAGCGGATTTAAACAGGAGAAAGACTAATCTACCCTTATTTCCTCCTCACACAAACAAAACAGTGACATATGCACCCCTTGAAGCTTTCATATTCCTTGCATACACCTCCAAAACTTATATTTTACATCTTCAACAGAATATTCCATCAGCTTTGATGAATTTGAAACCTGAGAGATATAAGTGAAACAA
This sequence comes from Amorphophallus konjac, assembly GCA_022559845.1. Taxonomy (NCBI): domain Eukaryota; kingdom Viridiplantae; phylum Streptophyta; class Magnoliopsida; order Alismatales; family Araceae; genus Amorphophallus; species Amorphophallus konjac. Next base: position 268,020,043 of record CM040121.1, read on the forward strand.
TATTAAAGGGTATACCCAGTGCACGAGGCTCCCGCTAGCGCGGGGTCTGGGGAGGGACAATGTATGCACCCTTACCCCCCAAAAGTCGAGAGCCTGTTTCCTTGATTCGAACCCATGACCTCCAGGTCACGCAGGAGGGAACTTTACCATTGCTCCTAGGTCCGCCCTCTAATATTACTTATGGTATATATGACAATATAAAGAATATAAGGGTATCGACTAGAATATGCAAGATCATGGGTGATATATGTATATTATCCAAGGTTTTATGACATCAGGAGAATTAGGTTTTCATTCCTGAAACTGGATTCTTGGTGACTGATTTGGGGTCAAAATCTGTGTTTGCATGCTTGGGGGCCCATAGAAACAACTATAAACAGCAAAGGCCGGTGGTGGCCTTGCAGGCAGTGCCAGAGCTGGCTGTGATGTCCTCAATGTAAGGAAAACCACAGACCGTGTTGTTTCTGGCTAGACCAACTAGTGTGACAAATATGACTGCCCTACGGATGCATTTGTTCGGGCAGTAGTAATCAAATGTTTCAAGTAGGCCATAACAAGCAACTAACTTTTACACATCTATCTTTTTCATAAAACCAGTATCAAGTAATATAAAATTGGTCCCTTTTTGATGGTAGACAAATACAAATTCATTAAATGAAAAAAAAAATGACACAACTACATGGAAAAGGAGAGGAAAAGAAAGTATGAGCAAAAACGAACCATCCATGTACAAACTCTCCAAGAGATCAAAGGACCTACCCTATTCAGAATCTCCCAAAAGGTTCTCCCTAAAAGAAGCAACTACCTACCTTCTCAGACTACAGAATATACTTGAACTCTAGTGTTTACACCACCCAAAATGTAAGCCCACTTTCTAACTCTATCATTGTGGAACACGGAATCTCTCATAGAAAAATAAAATATTTTAAATGGCTTTTTTGAAAAGAGAGATTCCTCTATATATAGAGGTTTATTCCGTGGGTGCGCATAGTATCAGAGGATTTGGGTTCGAGTGTTGGACCTTTCCCCACTGACCGCAGTCAGTGTTGATTTACATCGGCCTAACGTCCGAACACCTTTGTTTGACTGTCAAAGAAATCTCAAAGTCCTATCCTTAGGTTTTGATGTGGAGGACAAACTCTCTCTAGAGACTCTCCATAACCACTCATTTATCACCAACATGTTAATAGGGTTAGGGCTAAGTCTGAGCAAAACACTAAGATTTAGGAGTAGAGACGCAAATATGCGGAAGCCATAGGCATTTTTGAAGTGAAGGGGAGTTTCCTAGGCCCCGAGGATATTTTGGTAATTTTACACCTCCAGGGATATTTTGATAATTTTTCCAAAGTAGGGGTATTTCTGAAATTTCCGGATTGGAACGGAAGGAGGATCGGGCTCCTGACCTTACAAGGCGTCAAGGCTCTTTCTGGAGGGTTACGGGGGCTGCTAGGCCACTTTTAGGTCGCAAGGGTATTTTGGTAATTTTTCACGCCCTACATAGATCTAGGATTGGGTTGACATCTGAGTGTCAGATTGACTGACATGATTTATAGACCAAAGGAATGACAAGGGGCTTCATAGAAGACACCTAACTGTCAACTTGGCCGAAGGAGGGATATATATGCAATTTTGGATAACCTAGGGGTTTTCCTATAATTTACCCCAGTCAATGCATAAAGAAGACATGTGAAGTCATGGATTGCATTTATGGCTCAAATGGGTACAAAGATTGTCAGCAAGTTGTCGACTGTACAAAAGTCCGCACTAACGCGGGAGATAGAGGCGTAGCCCCAAATTACAAAAGTTGCAGGGTATAACTGCAAACGACAGGACATTTGTGTTTCTTAGATCCCGGGGAGGACATTTGTGCAATTCTCCCATTGTTAAGGCAGAATTATATGATTTGATCGTCCCGAGACGTAGAAACTTACAACACGGCTCACTGAGGGGCGTAATTATAAAAATACTCTCATAGGGGCATATACACAAGACCCGGGAACTTACCCCTCGCGGGCCAAAACAAACGAACAAACTCCTTGCTGGATGCCCCAAGTGTAGGAAATGCTCCGTAGGTTCTCTCGTCCTGTCCTTCTGGACCCTTGGGGGTCTATTAATAGAAGTGGGAACCTCCCGTTGTCGTTTGGACCCGTACGGGTTAAACGGGGAGGTGTTTGAACCCGTACGGGTTAAATGGGCTGAAAATTACCCGAGGAGGTCATTTTCCTCCTTTTTTCCTTTTTTTCTTTGTTTCCGTGCTCGGGAGAAAGGGCCAGCCCGGGGTGGGAGGTCCCCGAGCCCACCCGGGGTTAAACAACCCCGGGCAGGTCCGCCCGGGACCTGCCCTGGGTCGTTTGACCCCGGGCAGGCCTGCCCCGGGTGAATCCACCCAGGGCAGGTCTGCCCAAGGTCGATTGACCCCAGGCGGGTCCCGCTCGAGCCCGCACTCCCGCGCGTGGCCCCGCGCAGGCCTGCCCGTGTTCGCGCAGACTCGCCCGGAGCAGGCGACCCTGTACGGATCCCTCCGACCCCAGACGGGTCTCTCCCTCGTCTGATTTCAATAAAAGGGGGCCCTGGGGGCTTTGGAGCCCTGTTTGCTCGCTGGAGAAGAGAAGACGCGCTCCTCCTTGTTCGTTTGTCGTTTTCCTCGTGCCGTAGGCCGCGAAGGGAAGACTTGTTATTGTCCGTGCTCCGTGATACACGTGCGAGGAACTTCATTTGCGGTGCGTAGACTTCCTTTTATGTTACTCTTCCTTTCAAAAGAGAGCAGCTTCCTCCCTTACGGATTTTACCGGAACTACACGATTCTGACAATCATAATAGATTTATAGTAGATTTAACCCGGCTCTCGACCGTCTCGATTGCTGTGAGAGGTCTATAATTGCAGCAGTATGTAGGCTATGAAGCCCTAGGTGTGGAGATATCCTACGGGGCGGCGATACGCCAAACATAGGACCTCGTATGGGAATATTCCCCGAAATGGCGGTATGCCAAATATGGGCCTCGTCCGATGCGAGGATAATACCCCGGAATTTTGTAACACAAATTACGGATGTAACAATCATCAAATAATGCTCCCAGCTAATCATCAGTTTTGCTCTTGCTTCTGAAGACTCGGTGATGAGGATCAGAAAAAAAAAAATCAAGTATATGAAGAAAACTTACTAAAATCCTACGATAACATCAGAACATAGCAATATTTTCTCCATAATATATCTGATTCAGTCACCTCATAAAGCACTACATACTTAAATTATCCCAGTAAATGTCACACTGATACTGATTTTTACAATGGATGATCATCAAGGAACAATTGCAAGGAATTGTTTTAGTTCAGATAGATATAAAATTTTGTTGGCCAATATCAAAACATACATATACAGAGACAAAGCAATGAATGGTGTAAACACATCACCTTCTGCAGAACCAGCTATACGATCTCGTAAAATATCTAGCTCATTGGAAGACCGCTCCGCTCCCAAAAGTTTTAAATACTCCATAGCTGTACTGAGAAGCCCTTGACTAGCGAGTAGCTCAGCGTAGTTTTCAATAAGCTTTGACAGAGAAGGACTGAATTGTTTTTGTCCAGTTGCCATGGTAAGCACCACTGTTTTCTCCATCAAATCCTACATTTAATGCAAGTGCTTGTCAAATTGACATGATTGATCAAGTCAAAGTATTAAAAAACATTAGCTAGACTACCTGGAGAAGGTCAACATAGCTCCTGCCTTCATGCTGAGGCTTAAGACTGCGTGACCAAATTTCAACGGTTCTATTAATATTCCCAGAACAGATATAGCATAAAGTTGCAGCAAGGGTGTTACCAACACCCATTAGCCTTGAAGCAAGCAAGTCACATAGCACCGTCCACTCATCTTTTTGTGCAAACTGTTAGGAAATATCACGTATGAATCAGTAAGCTGGATGGGATCTAGAACTAATATGGACTTCTACAGGAGATGATTGTATAACATCTTTAACTTTCAAACATTCTCACAGGCAGAGTATAATGCAACATGATCTTCTTTCATGGAAGCAAGACATGGGAAAAGAATGGTAAAGAAAATCCCAATGTTTTTTTTTCATTTTGAAAAGCTTTAATATAACTACGACTCAGAGAAATGTCTAAAACCTATTGTTCCCAAATAAGAATATGAAAGAAAACGGAAAGATCAAGGTGAAACCTGCATCCTGACTTTTAGCAAACAAGGAAGTGCGGGGAGGGTGGGTTGTTATCTCTTTCGAATCCTGTGCACACACTACTTGGCCTTGATCACATGTTACATTTTATCTCATGTTCCTCCATTAGTTTTGCGTCCATTTTCCCAATAAGACTCTATTCGGTATCAACCAGAATAACGACAAAGCCCCCTCCTTACTTTCTGCAGCATTTCTCCATTGACAAGATGAAACTCCCTCTTGCAGCCGCAGGATCCTCCACACACAGAAGTTGCTCCAAGGTGACTTACATCAATCATTTGAAGAATTTTGGAAGTAAAATTAGCCAACTTGGAGACAGCTGAATCTATGAGAACCCATCACCCCCAAAAGGAAGGGGGACCTCCTTCTAACCTATGATTAAAAGTTATACAAAGTAGTATGCCAATCACCAACATAGTCAATTCATGCCACTCATCAGATATAGGACACAAGATATCTCAAGGGGAATTAAGTGTCTTTTCATCCATGGACAGCAGTAGTAATATCCCCACTGATACCGACCAGAATACGAATATCCCTTGTTGAAGATGATTTTACATCCTGTCACTGCCTCCAATAGCTTATAGGGTGTTTGGTTGCTGTTTTTTCTCTATTTTTTCTCTCAAATTTAAAAAAAAAGAGTAAGAGATTATCTTACCCCGTTTGGTATTCCTCTATTAAATTTTAGGATGAAAATCTCATTCCGTTATAATCTCTTTCTAAATAAAAACAGCCCTCTGCCAATTTTTTTTTTGAGAGCACGGACTCGCACGAACTTCACGAAGTCCCTCTCCTGCCCGGCGCCCCCCTCCCTCACCGTCCCCGGCGTCCCCATCCCCGCCCCCCTCCCTCACCCTCCCGCGTCCCCCTCCGCTCTCCCCGGCGTCCCCGTCCCCCTCCCCTCTCCCCGGCGTCCCCCTCCCTCTCCCTCCCTCACCCTCCCCGGTGTCCCCGTCCCCCCCCCTCACCCTCCCGCGTCCCCCTCCCTCTCCCTCCCTCACCCTCCCGCGTCCCCCTCCCCTCTCCCCGGCGTCCCCCTCCCTCTCCCTCCCTCACCCTCCCCTCTCCCCGACCCTCTCCCCGGCGTCCACCGCCGGCGTCGTCCGCGTCGTCTGCGACTGCCAGCCGCGAAGCAGGCCCCTCCGCCACCACCAGCCCGGCCCTGCCACCGCCGGCCAGCCACCGTCGGCTCGCCGTTGCCGGTCCTGCTGCCACTCCTGCCCGCATTAGCCACCGCAGCCCCCACGCCCCTCTGCACCGCCCTCCCACCCCCCTGCACCACCCTCCCTCTCACCGCCCTCCCACTCCTCTCCCCGCAGCTGCACCGCCCTCCCTCTCACCGCCCGGCAGCCCCCACGCCCCTCTGCACCGCCCTCTCATGTTATAATTATTTTTATTTTTTATGAATGATAATAATCTCTATTGAATTGTTACTTTAATAATTTTTAATTTATTAAAAGTTGTCTGCCAAACATATCTACATAAATTTTAAAAATTATGACGTTACTGCCAAACAGAAAGTGTCAATTTTGATCAATTTTAAAATTTAAATCAAAAATTGACACAACACAATTTTTTAGATAGAAATAACTTAAAAATAAAAGCTGTTCCCAAACACCCTATTAAGCACTTTCAGCATCTAAAAATTTTCTGATTTGCAAAATGGGAGGAAGCTTTGTTGTCCACAAACTTTAAGTATGAAGGCTTCATGATTGTTCCTTTGACCAGAGGTTCCTTTAATGAAGCCAGCAACCTGCATTGTTCCATATTGAACTTTACCACCCATTCCACAGCATTAAAATCAGATTGGATTAGCCAGCCCAGTCTGATTTTAGCCAACTGATCTGATACATACTTTCCTCTGTTGTTCCTGGACCAGGATTGGTTGGGTTGGTCCAGATTGCCTGATCTGTTGAAGCAGTGGGACTGACCGGCACCGTCATAAAACCAATCTCTTAATAGATCAATCAGCCCATTATGTCTACTTAAAACCCTTGCAGTTTCCCTCCCCCGAACCCCCCTTTTTATTCCCACCTCGTGATGGTTGACCTTTTGCATCTCCCCCCTCCCTCCGTCTATTACTACATGTGCCCCACATATGGCTCCTGGCCCCTGTGCTACTCCCACCACCCAGCATCTTTCCTGAACATGATGTTCCTTGACCTGCTGCACTGCCTGTGCTGATGCTTCCTGCTGCGTGCGTGCACCATGTCCATCATACTGACATGGTGTCAGCCCAACATCAGCCGGATTGGGTTAGGACCAGCAGATTCAGATTGATTTAGGGCCAGTTGATCCAATTTTGATCCCATCCTTTAGAACCTTGGGAATTTTAGTTTGTTTCTTCCCCATCAGTGGCGTTGACAGTTCTCTCTCTCTCTCTCTCTCTCTCTCTCTCTCTCTCACACACACACACACACACATGCAGACCTCTCTCTCTCTCTCTCTCTCTCTCTCTCTCTCTCTCTCTCTCTCTCTCTCTCTCACACACACACACACACACACATGCAGACCTCTCTCTCTCTCTCTCTCTCTCTCACACACACACACACACACCCCTCCTTAGCAAATATTTCTCTATCTGCTGTTCTCTGTCTTAACTGCCTCTGTGTTCATTCTCTATGTCCCCCCTTCCTTTTTAGTTTACTCTCGTCTATCTCTGTTCCCATTTATCTTATAGCGTAGGTCTCACGCTGTTTCCTTCCTTCTCATCTCTCTCCACATTTCCCCCCCCCCCTTCTGTTCTCTCTCAATCTCTCTTTATTGTCTCCCTCTCACATGTCTCTCTATGCAAGTCTCTCTCTCTCTCTCTCTCTCTCTCTCTCTCTCTCTCTCTCTCTCTTTCTCTCTGTGTGTGTACATGTATGCATTATGTAATTGCATATTCTTTAGGTTAGATTTGATATGAATTTCATAGATTTACTTTCTTTGGCACATTTAAATGGAAAAACTTAATCACTTTTATAAGTTTTAGATATATGTTGGTGTCATATTCAATAATATATGAAATTTTTAAACTTTTATATAGATTTTTAATAGAATGTCGCTTCAAGCTATAGTTGTCAATTCCGCCCTGGTCACAATGGGACATCCAGTATCCTTAGTAATTCCAATGTCATGTCCCACAATTTTTCACCTACATATTACAGCAAGTATAGAATCTATAGACCATAGGAAAATAAAACAACAGCAATACAAACATATCTCATGAAAATAACACAAGACCAATGCATTCCAATCTTTATAAAATATATTAAAATAATTTCTTTTGTAAACGGGTATATTTGATGAATGAACCCAAGACAGGTCAAGGACAGACATGGACAGCTGTCACACGCTGCACAGCCACTAGGTAAGAACATAAAGTGCCCTGTCCCATTTTCTCATTGGGACAGGACATTGCCCATGCCTCAAATGCTTAGGCCATGTTGAACCCATTATTTTTCTTGAGTCAATCAAGATAAATAAAAATTAAATCAATTCGGTAACGGTCAGTAAATAGCATAAAGCTAGCACTGTCACTCTGGCAGACCATTTACGAACTCCAGGAGCCCCGTCGGATGTCCCATCATTTTCTCGAATTCCGGATAGATCCCCATAGGTCCCATCCGGTCCGCATAGCCCCCCTCGGGGACTATCCGGGCCAGGTGAAGGGGGTGTTCATGGGCCGGTCAGCTCAGATAGGCCCTCAAAGGACCTATCCGGTCCGGATAGGTCCTCCCAAGGGCCTATCCAGTCCCAAGTGGCCCCCAAGCTCTATAAATACCCGTTGTGGGCCCCATTTCGAGACAAACATCCCAGCACACTCGAAGACATCACTCGGAGTGCCTGGAGCAATTGTTCTTTGTGTTTTTGTGGAGACCCACATAAGGGTATGTTTTATAAATACCCAAACCCTTGGGTCGACACATACACCTCTAGGGGCCTTGTGATGTAATTTTCTATGTAATTTAGCGATAAAAATATAATATTTTTTCTGAATCAATCAATAATTACGAAAATATCCCCAAAATTAGAAGAAAATCCCGCAATATCATGTAATTGCAGAAATACCCTGCAAGTGTCAGAAATTGTTGATATGTCCCGCATTTTTGCGAAAAAAAATCCTATAAAATCTACAATTCATCGACAAAGTCCTGTATTTGCAGAAAAGTCTTATATTTATGCAAATATCCTTTATTCTTTTCAGAGATTGCGAAAATACCCTGGCTTTCGGTCGAATGTGTGAAGGTCGTTCTTCGACACAGATTAATTGCACACATGTCCTCCAAAACTTAAATTTGCGAATAAACCCTAGGAAATATTGAATTACAAATACACCCTTGTCCCTACTGAATTGCATCCAAGTCCCTAGATAGTGTCAAACTGTGACATAACCTTCTAGTCACTGCCCAATCCTGGCTTAGATTTTAGGCCCACCGCTATTCTCGTAGGCTTATTGGTCTACCGTATCCTAAACTAAATTACAAGTTCACCCTCGCTAGGGTATAAGTACCCTCAAACTTTTAAGGGTGTTTTCGTTGTTGCGAATTTGCCCTCAGTATCATAACCGATATCATGGAGGACAATAGCTTTTCTTTGGCATTCAAACAAAGGTGTTCGGACTTCATGCCAATGTAAATCAACACTGACTAAGATCAATGGGGAATAGTCCAACACCCGAACCCTAATCGTCTGGTAAACCTAATTTTCACGGAATTAATAATGCACACGCTGTCTAAATAACTCACAAATGTGCGCTCATGTTCAACAAATGAACATGATTTCTTCCTTAAATTTTTCCGTGTTCAACAGGCCGTCATCACCTCAGTAGCCCCACACCCCTGACTACACAGATTATCTCCATTCTCCAATCATTACAATTGCTTTATCATGATCCTATCAACTCCCTAGAAATTTGCAGGAACACAGCCATGTAGAGGGAGCAACATCAGTCATCCACTCATCGTCTATAGATGAGAGGGAATTTTTACACGTGAGCTCTGTATTGGTTATATTATTATTATTAGTTAATCCTTAAATAAAAAATAATTAAGGGTCATTAATTACTCAAAAATAAAATTCTACAGATAAAAATATAATTTATAAAATAAAAAATGTTCAATCTATCTGAGATCACTGTATGGTCTCTTAGCTCCAGCCCTCAGGAGTGCTCTGGGATACAAGGATGGCAAAATTGCTTGAATCCTGAAACTTTTGCAGTAAAATAGCCACCTCAAACATTACTAATGACAATGACTGCAATGTCTAGGAAACAAGACAGGTATAACAGGTCACAAGCAGTTCATAAAACATAAAGCTGCATGAAAATGAACTAAAGTCTGTTAAAATCCATTGTGAGAGATGAAAAAGCATGCCATGATGTTTGAAATCAAGTCCCTTGAAGACTTTTAATAAAGCAACTACTAAAGGAACAATGAATCAATTTTCTTTTTTCCCTGGGAGAGAGGGGGAGGGGATAGAATACCGTGCAGAGAAGGGCAAGTGTTTCCTTCCAGGAGTCCAGTGGCCTAGTGTTAACCAGAGCCATAAGATCATTCTTTACCATTGCAGAAACAACCTGAAAATTCAAAATTCAATATCAACAATAAAGCATCGAATATAAAGCAGCTAGTTGGATACACATGCAAACCCAAGTATTAAATGATTATGAAGATTTCTGGTTGTTCTCCAATTAAGTGCTAACCTTTAGATAAGATAAATTACTTTTGCTGAGGTATCGATCACGGGTACTTTCCCACAAAGAAGCACCACCCATATGAGCAATGACCAAAGCATCAGCCATTCTGTTGGCAGAAATGCATTGAGTGACGGCGACCTTATAGTCTCCAACTATCAAAGCATGGCGGACACTATCATCAAATGAAGAATCTGTACTCACAACAGGCTCTTCTAACACCTTTTGCATTTCATCAGCAATGGGAGCATTTCTGGCTTCAACAGTCAAGCTATCTGAAGAAGACACAGGATTGTTGAAGAAGTCTTCCCCATTGTCAATATCAAATGCACCGATTTCACCCCTTCCTATTGCAGAAGCTTCACTTGTTTTTTGTTCAAGAGTGAGATCGTTTGCCAATTCGTTGCCAAGTTCATCAGCAACATCCCCAGATTCATTTGACACAGAGAAACCCAAATGAGAAAGTAGTTTTGTCCTGGCTGTTCCATCATCCTCAAACATAACTTTCAGGAAACTCCATGTTTCTTTGTCATCTCCAGATCTGTCACCGAAGTATAATGAGAAATCTAACGACTGAATTCTTAATGCAACAAATGGAAGATAGAATCCTAATGTATATAACCCTGTGTGGAGGAAACCTACTCAGATTCCAGAAATTTCTTTTCGCATAAGGCCCTCAGTAATGCTTTCTCCCCATTCTGAATTGCAGCTTCAAACTCTGTGGAACGGCTGACGAGGCTGGATTCAGTAACTAAGCTATGCATGTAAACCTGATAAGAAAGATGAAAAGGTAAATTACAAAGCAAGGGAGAGCCACGGAAGTGAAGAATGCATTAGCCGTACCTCAGAACTACATGTGGATGCACCCGAAGCTGAGGAACTAGGCCGAAATGAAACAAGCTTGCCTCCAAAACCAAAAGAGACTCCCACAGGACATTTCAACCACTTTGGTGCTCTCAAGGATACTACAAATGCAAAACAAGGACAAACAATAAGTTAAATTGTTGTGGCTAAAATCTGATCATTGATTGGAGAAAAAAAACATTTCAAATTTCTTCATTCCTTAGTTTTCTAAAGAAAGGTTATTTAATCAGCTGCTTTGAGACACTTGTTAATAATGAATGATTTGCAGCCCAGGAGGAGGCACTAAATGTCCATTGGCAATGTGGAAGGGAGATAGGGGCTAATCAGCGCTGGCTGGGCCAGTCCTCTGTAATTTCCTTGCTGGTATAGGGGAAAGGAGTGTGCAACAGAGGAAAAGAAAGAGATATCAAGCAAAAATGGTGTTGAGCCCCTAGAACATGTTTTAATGATAACAAACCTATCAACTAACCTATGAACTTTGGTTGAGCATAGATACTTGGATTATGGCCAGAGTTCACCAGAAATGAGACCGAAATCAAGTCCCAGTGAAATTAGGGGTGAGCACGGTTCAGTTTGGTTCGGTTTGAAGAGGAATTTCTCAAAGCAAACCAAATCAAACCGGATTAAGGGTTCAACCCAAACCAAACCAAACCGAATGACTTTGCAACCAAATCGAATTAATCCGGTTTGGTTCGGTTTGAACCATAATTCTTCAAAAGAGTGAAGAATGTGACTAACTATTGGCAGTATTGGGAAAATATTCACCACTTGGGGAAAGACATCTCTATTCACTGCACAAGAACGAGACGTTAAGAAACCTCTCAAAGGAGTGAGGAATGTGACCAACTATTTGGCCTATTTTTTTACATGCACGATCAACATTTTCACTCAAAATGTCCTGAAACCAGTTTATACGTTTTATATGGTTTGGTTTAGTTTCCGGAAAATAAAAACCGGCCCGAACCATTTTTATTAATACAATTAAGTTTTAATCCAAACCATAATTTTAAAATTTCAATCCAAACCAAAACGGAATAAATCTACCGGTCCAGTTTTGATTACGAGTTGAACATGAATAATGCTCACCTCTAAGGGAAATCATGCTTACTTTCTTTAAAAAAAAAATTGGATAGTACCACAATTGTATTAAAAGAGAAGGAAGAAGGGATATACAAGTGTATAGATTTCAGCTCCCAAAACAATCCTTATACAAAATGTGTATGCCCCAAGCTAGGGCCCTATCTATCCCCCAACAAAAGAAAAAAAGTGGAGTTTCGGGAGTCCATTTTACAAAGATGCTTAGCCCACTAAAGCACTGTCTCACAAACAAAAGATACAATCCTCTCTTCCACTCTAGCTTCCCCTCTAAAGATCCTACTATTCCTTTTGCCCCACAAAGCCCAAACAGTAGCGTGAAGAATCATCCACCAAAAGATCATGTCTCCTATAAGGGCCCACCTCCTGTGCCAGTTGAGGAAGAGTTGTTGCACAGTGTCAACTGTCCCATGAACTATTGCAGCCTGCGACAGATCCCAGTCCAAACCCCCTTGGAGGAGGAGCTGTCCATGAATAGTAGATCAAGATCCTCATCCACTTCCCCATAAAGGCAGCACAATGTGATGGTGTCCTGACGAAAAGGTACAATCCTATCACAAGTGGGAAGCCAAGCATGTGAGATTCTCCCCATCAACACCCTCACCTTCAACGGGCTCTTGAGGTCCCAGACAAGAGGAGCAAAACGGTGACGCACACCCCCGTCTGAAATAAGAGAGTAGGCTGATCTAACTGAAAACACTTCCTCCTTTTCCCATCTTCACACCCATCTGTCATGAATGCCATGCACTAACTTAAGGGGAAAGAGAAAAGCCAACGGGTCCCCAGTTGATTCGACTCCTCTTGCCGAAGATTCCTCCTAAAAGTAGGCACCCAAGAGCCTCCAAATATCTGACTATCAAAAGACTGAGCCACAGAAGCCAAGGGTACAGCCGCAATAGCAAAGAGGCTTGGAAAGGCCTCCCCAAGTGTGAAGTCTTCACATCACCTGTCCTTCTAGGAAAGACACCTATGTCCACTGCCCAGCCTAACTCGAACACTAGATCTGATGAAGTCACTACACTAGATGATTGATGAGGACATCACGCCCCCGTTGCGAGTTTACGCTCGTAGACGACCCTGGCATTGATTTATCCAGTGATTCATTTGCTTTATTTAGCATTATTTTGCTTATTCTAGTGTTATTTTGCTCCTATTGTATTTTAGGTAATATTTGAGGATATTTTGGTCTTTGGGTCATGTAAGGGCATTGTTGTCTTTAGGCCCTCTTTGTTAGAGCCTATATAAAGCTTGAAAAACCCTAATGTAAAGACAGTTTTTGATGAATAGAAGATTAGCATCTTTCTTTTTGTGTTGTGTAAGAGTGCAAGGGGTGAGAAGCCCAACCCAACCCTAGCCGTTGTTCCCGCCATCTGCCATCGGGAACGCCGCCACCACTGCTGCATCCTCAGCCCCTCGCCAGCCCGCCGCCCCTGCTTCCCCTTCCTCTCACCCTCCTGCCGCCGACCCGATGTTTTCCCCTCCCCTCCTCTTTCTCCTCCATGGATGGAGGTATCGGCCGAAACCGATACGTTTCGGCCGAAACGTATCGGTTTCGGTCGATACCGAAACCGAAACGGGCCTTGTCACTGTAGCAAGTCCGAAACCGGACCGAAACCGACCGAAACCGGACCGAAACCGACCGAAACCGGACCGAAACCGTCTGGTTTCGGCCGAAACTAGACCTGCTCAATACATTTTTTGCCTTTTCTGACTGTTTTGAACCGGTTTCGGCCGAAACCGAAACCGAAACCGATACGTATCGGTTTCGGTACCGGCCGAAACCGATACCGAAACCGATACTACCATCCTTGTTCTCCTCCCCTCCTCCGGCTGCAGTGAGTGGCCACCCCTCTCCCTCCTCCTCACCTCTGGCCGTCGCGAACCACCGCCCCCTCTCCCTCTTCCTCCCCTCCTCCTCTGGCCGCCGCGAACTGCCACTCCTCTCCCTCTTTCTCCTCACCTCCTTCAGCCACTACGAACCGCCACTTCCTCTCCCCTTTGCTCCTCCCCCCCCACCACGAACCCGCCACTGCTTGTCCACTACCTCCCCTCACCCATTGCTAGCCCCTGCGGAAGTGGCAACCAGAGTCACCACACATCCCAACAACGGCTAGAGCCGCCACCATCCAAGGCCGCCGTCGGCCCCGGCAGTAGTAGCAGCCCTCGCACCCGCCAGCCATAGCAGCAGCAGCGGCCAGAGCTGCTATTGGCCACAGCCGCCGCAGCGGCCAACGCCCCCGACTGCAGGAACAGCAGCAACCAGGGTCGCTGACTGCAGGACCACCGAACTCCCCTCCGCCTCTGGTCGCAATGGCTACAGCAGTTAGGACTGTCCCCGCGCCATCACTACAACCCCGTTCTGTCGCCAAAAACTGCAACAGCAGCGACCCACGCCAGTCCACAGTCGCTTCTCCTTCCACCAGTGACGTTGTCCCCTCCATGTGGTTATTGTTCATTTGGTCAAATCACTGGCAGAACCTTAATTTGTCTCCATTACAGTGTTGTGCTAGCTGTCCACCCCTTAATCGTGAGAGTGGGCATCTGTTTGGCCCTGTATTGACTATCTTGACATTACGTGTTGGACGGCGCCTACTTTGCATCGGGATTTCTTCCTTAGTTCTAAACGTGGCAGTAATTTCACGCTATAGTCCGTACTTTGATTATCACATCGTGTAAAATTCACTTCATTCTTTTATTTAGCATTGCTCGACCTATTTAATCGGATCTCGTCATGGTGGCACATCATTTTGGTATCAGAGAATGGTTAGAATTTAGAATTTTTTCCTCCTTTTAATACACGCTTATAAAAAAAAATCTTTGTAGATTTAATCATCATTTAGTAGCATGTGCATCATTTAGCCAGTTAGGTCGCACCTCTCGTGTATGCTTTTGCATAGTGGTCGAGACTATCTTGTTGACAGACCCAAAATGGCTTTTGACAATCTGTCCAAAATTTTAAAAGACATCCCAACCAAGTTGGGAAACATCAAGCAGAAGCAACAAGAGACCAATGAAAATCTGAATGCTCGGCTCGAAAGGTTAGAAGGTGAGCACGGAGGGACCCCAATGCCTAGTGATAGTGAAGCCTCCCAAGCTGCCTCTAGAAACCCTAGGCATGGAGTTCGGAGACCCCATCGCCAGAACCTAGGTTCAGGGTGTGACCAGACCCCACCCAAAAGGGAAGGTAGGCAAGGCCTACCCCTAGAGAGAAGCATGGTTGTCAAGGCGTCCAAGGCGACCAAAGCGGTGGCCCACCGCCTTACTGCTTAGCGACAAGGAGCGAAGCTTAGTTTACATAACTAAGTACATTGCAAGAGAACTACTACTATACATTTTCTACATATAAGTTCTATCTTAGTTAATAAAAAATTTGATATTCACAAATCTTCAACATATACCTATGTTTTAAAATTCAAAAATATAATAAATGACAAATAAAAAAAATTAATAAGGAGAAAACTAATACAAATTTGTAAATACATGTCAATCAATACACAAATTTTAATCTAAAATATGATATTCAAATAGTTATTCTCTATATTAAAAGGAAGCATAAATGACACATTTTTTGGTAAATTATAAACACATCAACATAATAGTTTCATAATTTTCTACTTGTGAATTATCAAAAAGAGACAAAATAGTACTAGCTTCAAAAAGTGCACCAAGCAAATATGAATCAATGTCCTTAAGGGGAGGGAAGAGGAATCGACAGGGAGAAAAATCCGAGAGAAAGAGAAAAGAGAAATGGAAGTCTTATGTTCTCTTTCCAATCTTGACATAGCATTTGTCAATTTTTCAAAATCATCTCTGAAATTTTACCAAAATACTAAAACCTACCTCAAAAAAAGGAGTGGATGTCCTGCCAAGGCAGGCTAGGTAGGCCCAAGGTGGCCTATGTGCACCAAGGCAGCCAGGTGAGCATGGAAGGCAGTTTCGGCCGAAACCGAAACGACACCAGAACAAGGGTTTCGGCCGAAACCAAATGCCATCCTTTAAAAAAATATATTATTAAATTGGTTTCGGACCGAAATCGAAACCGAAACTGACAGCCATCCTTGCAGGTGAGTGCCTTAGTGGGCAGCTCGCCTAGGCGCTTGGTCGCCTTGGGAGCCTTGGAGCGCCTTGTCGCCTAGGCGACGCCTTGAAAACAATGGAGAGGAGAGCCAAGATGATCGAATTCTTGAGAGGGTAAAACTTGACGCTCCCATCTATGATGGTCGTCGAGATCCCCAGGCATTCCTTGACCGAATGTTGGCCATGGACAGCTACTTTGATTGGTACAATTTTTCAAAGCGAAGGAAAGTCAGATTCACAATCATGAAGTTGACTAGCATAGCAGACCAGTATTGGGAAAATATGGAGCGCCAAATGGCTCTAAGAAGAGAAGACCCTATAATGACTTGGGATCAGATGAAGGAGCGACTGAAAGTGAAATTTCTTCCCCTCTCTTTCCACTAGAGAATGTTTGACCAATGGAACCGATTGGCCCAGGGCAACAAATCAACTGCTGAGTATGTTGCTAAGTTTGATGAGTTTTTGAACCAATGTAGTGCATTGGAGCTTGAGACTCCCACACAGACTTTGTCTCGCTTTCGATCTAGGTTGCGGAATGCTATTGTCGGGAGATCATTGCCCAGGGCACACCCACATTGGAGCTAGCCTATCAGTTGGTCAAGGACTTGGAAGAATCTAGGAGCGCTCCCTTTTCTCGGGCTACTGAGGTTCGTGACTCACATGGCAAGTCTGTGTCTGTGGGCAAGTCTCCTTCTTTCCGTTCTAGCCCCTCTTCTTCTTCTAGCAAGCCTGTCGCTAGCTCTTCTAGCATCAAACCTCCTCCTACTAAAAGGAGAGTTGCTAGTGAACCATTCAAAGCCAACCCTAGGACTCAATGCTACCGTTGTCAAGAGTATGGTCATGTGGCGAGCCAGTGTCCGAGTCAAACCAAATCCCTCTACACTGAAGGTGAGTATGAGGATGAAGAACAAGAGGATGTGGAGGTTGTTCACCAAGTTGAGAGAGACTCAGACGACTCAGCTGATGAGAGATAGTTTGTGGGGTGCATTAAGAGCATTGTCCTGTGCCACCCTGTTTCACCTTGTGAAGGCCCTAGGTTGAGTGCAGTTAAATGCACCCTGGCACAACCCCAGTCGACAGATGATTGGAAGAGAATCACAATCTTCCACACATTCACCAAAATTGGAGAGAAGAGTTGCAAGGTGATTATGGATAGTAGTAGTTGCATCAATGTTGTCTCATCATGCCTACTAACCACCCTCAAATTAAAATCTGAGCCTCACCCAAAACCCTACAAAGTGTCCTAGATCAACACCACATCTATTGAGGTTAAAGAGCGTAGCCTGATTCCCATTGAGTTTGCTACGTACTAGGACAAGGTGTGATGTGATATCATCACCATGGATGTAGGGCACATCATCTTGGGTAGACCATGGTTGTTTGATCTGAATGTTACCATATATAGACGCCCGAACGTTTGCTCCTTTCTCCATGATGGTAAACGTGTGAAGCTTGTGCCGAGCCAACCCAAATCTCCGAGTTCTGAAAAGAAGGCTGATAACAAGACTGAGAAGGACAAGGCAAAGAAAGTGATCAGTCTGATTAGCCCCAAAGAATTAGAGCAAGATTTGAACAAAGGCCAACCACTGTTTACTCTAGTGGCTCGAGAAGTTGAGAAGGATGCCTCTCCACCCCTCCTTGACTCCGTCAAGAGCCTTCTCGAGGAGTTCACGGATGTTTTCTCGGAGGACCTACCTAACGAGTTACCTCCTTTACGAGACATCCAACATGCCATAGACCTCGTCCCAAGAGCCACTTTGCCCAACCTCCCCCACTATCAAATGAACCTTGCAAACCATGCTAAGCTAAAAAGGTAAGTTGATGAGTTGTTGCCCAGAGGCTCCGTAAGAGACAACATGAGCCCATGCGCGGTTCCAGCTCTATTGACGCTAAAGAAAGATGGCACATGGCATATGTGTTACAGTCATGTTATTAACAAAATCATTGTCAAGTACCGCTTCCCTATTCCCCGATTGGATGACATGTTATACCTTATGGCTGGTGCCACCATCTTTTCCAAGATCGATTTGAAGAGTGGTACCATCAGATTAGGATTCGACCCAGGGATGAATGGAAGACGACCTTTAAGACCAAGAATGGTCTTTACGAGTGGGTGGTCATGCCTTTTGGTCTGTCTAATGCCCCGAGCACCTTCATGAGGGCCATGACTCAAGTGTTTCGGCCTTTCATGGGTAAGTTCCTGATTGTCTACTTTGATGACATATTGATTTACAGCCAAAGCTAGGAGCTACACCTAGACCACATTCATCAAGTCTTCAACACACTTCGGACTGAAAAATTCTATGCCAATCCTAAGAAGTGTGTGTTCTGCAATGACAATGTCAGTTTCCTCGTATTCATAGTCTTTACCGAGGGAGTCTCAATGAATTCTGAGAAGGTGAGAACAATCAAAGAGTGGCCTTTGCCACGAAACATCAGGGATGTCCGTAGCTTTCATGGGTTAACCACTTTCTACCGTCGGTTCATTAAGGGATTCAGTGAGATTATGACATCGATAACCGACTGCATGAAGAAGGGAGAGTTTGTGTGGACCGCTGTGGCCACTAGGGCCCTTGAGGAGATCAAGACTAGGATGGTTGAGGCTCCTGTCATGCGTTTTCCTGATTTTTTTTTAAGTCTTTGAGGTGGCTTGTGACGCTTTGGGGCTTGCCATTGGTGACGTCCTCAATCAAGAAAGTCATTTGATTGCCTACTTCAGTGAAAAGTTGAATGACATCCGCCAACAATACTCCACTTATGACAGAGTTCTATGCCGTTATTCAGTCTTTGCGGCATTGGCGACACTACATGTTGCCTCAGGAATTTGTCATTTACTCGGATCATGAGACCTTGAAATACATCAACTCTCAACAGAAACTAAACTCACGGCATGTCCTCAAACACAAGGCGGGTGTTGAAAACAAGGCAACCGATGCGCTCAGTCGAAGGCTGAACATTCTCACAAATATGAGCGCAGAAGTGATGGGCTTTGATCGGATGAAGGAGGACTATGAGGCGTGTCCCAACTTTTGCGGAAATTTTTGTCAGGCTTAGGGATGGACACGAGCGTGAGATTGAAGGATTCCTCATCCAAGATGGATTTCTATTTAGGCGTAACAAACTGTGCATCCCCCGCACGTCTGTAAAAGAATTCATCATTTGGGAGTTGCTAGAGACCTAGCTGGCCAATTCGGCCAGAAAAAGACCATTCAAGCTATCGAACATCAATTCTATTGGCCCAGTTTGAAAAGTGATGCTGCCAAGACCATTAGGCAATGTCGCACGTGTCAGTTGGCCAAGCAAGGCAAGCAAACTTCAGGTCCTTACATGCCCCTCAATGTTCCTAATTGCCCATGGCAAGACGTCAGCTTGGACTTTGTGTTGGGCTAGTCTAAAACCCTGAAGAGGCATGACTCCATTCCAAGGATGGCAATACCGATTTCAACTAGGACCGAAACCGAAACGTATCGATTTCGGTCTCGATTTTGGCTGAACCCAGTTCAAAACATTCAAAAAAGGCGAAAAATATAGTGAGCACGTCCGGGTTCAGACCGAAACGGTTGAGTTTCGGGCAAAACCAGTATCGGTTTCGCCTGAAATCATTAAAAAAAAAAATTAGTTTCAGACCTGCTACAATGAGCAGGTCCGAAACTGTTTCGGTCCCGGCCGAAACCGATATGTTTCGGCCGAAACGTATCGGTTTCAGCCGATATTGCCAACAATGCTCCATTCTGGTGGTTGTCGACCGACTCTCGAAGATGGCTCATTTTATTCCTTGTTCCAAAACCTTTGATATGTCTCGTGTGGCCACGCTCTACTTTTGACAATGTAGTCACGTTCCATAGGTTGCCTAAGACAATGGTGACCGACATGGATGTGAAGTTCACGAGCTACTTTTGGAAAACCTTGTGGCACAAATTGGGGACAAAACTACAATTCTTTACTACCTTTAACCCACAAACAGATGGGCAAACTGAAGTGGTTAGTCGGAGTTTGGGGAATTTGCTTAGGTGTCTTGTTGGGAAAACCTTCGAAATTGGGACTTGATCTTGCCTACAATCGAATTTGCATAAAACTCATCTGTCAACAGGACCACTAGTCTTAGTCCATTCGAGGTCGTGCACGGGTTTAGACCTAGAAAGCTTGTAGATCTGTTGCCCATGTCTTCACATGCATCTAGAGTGTCAGATTCAACATATGCATTTGCATCGCACTTTCATACATTGCATGAAGAGATCCGAGAAAAAATCAAGAAGAGCAATGCTAGATACAAAGAATTTGTTGATATCTACCGGCGATGTCAAGAGTTCAATGTTGGGGACAATGTCATGATCTGTCTACGACCTCAGCAATGCTTAGGTGGTGGAATTGCCACCTGACTTTGGCTTGAGTCCCACATTTAATGTTAAAGATCTAGTTTCGTACGGAGGCACATTGACTCCCCCACATGATCCATTTATAGATGATCCTACCCCGGACACTTTTGATCAGAGCCTCCATTTACCACCACTTCCCCCAAATAATCCCATTACAGCTAAATAGTAAATACATTGATACTATATTGGATGATCAAATTGTCTTTACTCGAGACGGAGTGGTTCGTCGTTATTTGATCAGATGGAACGGTAGACCCGAGTCAGAGGATTCGTAGATTACTGAGGATGATGTGCGACGCCTAGACTCGGAGCTTTTGAAGTGCCATCTATTCCACCGCCAGTTGACGGAGTCGAGTTTTCCCTACCCCCGAGGAAATGATGAGGACATCATGCCCTCGTTGCGAGTTTACGCTCGTAGACGGCCCTGGCATTGATTTATCTAGTGATAAATTTGCTTTATTTAGCGTTATTTTGCTTATTCTAATGTTATTTTGCTTCTATCGTATTTTAGGTAATATTTGAGGGTATTTTGGTCTTTGGGTCAGGTAAGGACATTGTTGTCTTTGGGCCCTCTTTGTTAGAGCCTATATAAGGCTTGAGAAACCCTAATGTAAAGACAGTTTTTGATGAATAGAAGATTAGCAACTTTCTCTTTGTGTTGTGTGAGAGTGCAAGGGGTGAGAAGCCCAACCCAACCCTAGCCGTCGTCACTCCTGCTGCTCCTGCCATCCGCCACCGGGCACGACGCCACCACTGCGGCGTCCTCAGCCCCTCGCCGGCCCGCCGCCCCTGCTTCCCCTTCCTCTCACCCTCCTACCGTCAACCCGTTGTTTCCCCCTCCCCTCCTCTTTCTCATCCCCTCCTCCGACTACCGTGAGCGGTCACCCCTCTCTCTCCTAACCTCCTCTGGCCGTCGCGAATCGCCGCCCCTCTCCCTCTTCCCACCTCTAGCTGCCGCAAACTGCCGCTCCTCTCCCTCCTCCTTACCTCCTTCGCCCACTGTGAACCGTCGCTTCCTCTCCCCTTTCCTCCTCCTCCTCCCCCCACCATGAACCCGCCGCCGCTTGTCCACTCCCTCCCCTCACCCATTACTAGACCCTACAACAATGGCAACCAGAGTCACAACCCGTCCCAACAATAGCAACGGCTAGAGCCGCCGCCATCGGCCCTGGCAGTAGTAGCGGCCCTCGAACCCACCAGCCATGGCAATAGCAGCGGCTAGAGCTGCCGCCGGCCACAGCCGCCGCAACGGCCAACGCCCCGATTGTAGGAACAGCAGCAGCCACGATCGCTGACTGCAGGACCACCGTGACTCCCCTCCGCCTCTAGTCACAACGGCTACAACAATTAGGACTATCCCAGCGCCATCACTGCAACCCCGTTCCTTCATCCATAACTGCAGCAACAACGACCCATGCTGTCCACAGGCGCTTCTCCTTCCGCCGGTAACCTCCTTCCCTCCGTTTGGTTATTGTTCATTTGGTCAAATCGTTGGCAGAACCTTAATTTGTCTCCATTATAGTGTCGTGCTAGTTGTCCACCCCTTAATCTTGAGTGTGCAGCTGTTTGGCCTTGTATTGACTATCTTGACATTACACGTTGGACGACGCCTACTTTGCATCGGGATTTCTTCTTTAGTTCTGAACATGGCAATAATTTCATGCTATAGTCTGTACTTTGATTATCGCATCGTGTGAAATTCACGTTGTTCTTTTATTTGGCATTGCTCGACCTATTTAATCGGATCTCGTCACGGTGGCACATCAATGATACCCATCCAGATCGTAGAAACATTATACAAGAAGGGTAGAGTCAAGTCCCAATCTCTAGACCTGTAGTAGTATCCATGTCTAATGATATGCAGCCAAAGCCCACTGTCTCCCTCTCCAAGCCTCCATAGCCACCTGCAAAGAAGTGCCAAATTAAAGTCTCTGATGTTCTTTAACCCCAATCCTCCTGCTACTTTGCTCTTGCATACTCTACCCTAGGAGATGTCATGCCATCCCCTTCCATTTTCTTTGTTGCCATGCCAAAAGAACCTAACCTGCACTCAAGTTGCTTGGCCACAGCTTTGGGGATCCTAAAAATAAAGAGGAAGTAGATAGGGAGGCTATCCAACACCGATTTGCATAGGACCAATGTACCCCCATAGGAGAGGAGTCTCGCCTTCCACCTAGCCAACCTAGCTTCATATCTCTGTACAATCACCTGTCAATCCCTGCAATGTAGGTATCCAAGGGATAGCGGAAGGCCCAGGTAGGTGAACGGAAACCCCCCAATCTAACAACCCAATATGAATGTTGCTACTTTGGGTGACCTGCCATCCATGTTGACCCTTGCTATAGTGATCTACTTGTAGTTCGCCTTCAGGCCGGTCACCTCCTGGAGGATCTCTAACATCAACAAACGACCTCTCCTCATCTGCTAAGAACAAGATAGTGTCATTGGCATACTATAGATGGCTAATACTGACATCACCCATCTGAAAATCTCTGATAATGCCTACCCTCTCAACCCTCATCCACATCCTGCTCGAAAAGTAGAGGTGACAGAGGATCCCCCTGTCGAAGTAAGGGGTGGGTTGGC
Source organism: Amorphophallus konjac (assembly GCA_022559845.1). Lineage (NCBI taxonomy): Eukaryota > Viridiplantae > Streptophyta > Magnoliopsida > Alismatales > Araceae > Amorphophallus > Amorphophallus konjac. The sequence goes on from CM040121.1 coordinate 268,042,915, forward strand.
CATTCACCAAAATTGAAAAGGAGGCCGAGAAAATGCACGATCAGATCCACCCAATCCATTTCTGATCAAATCTCATCTTTGCTAAGATCTGTAGGAGACAACTCCAACTAGCACTGTCATAAGCTTTCTCAAAATCCAACCTCAATATCACTCCTCTCTTCCCTTAGGTCTTCATAGCATATAGACACTCATGAGTCATAAGGAAGTTCTCTTGGATGTGTCTACCCCTGATAAAAGTCCCTTACTAACAATTAACCACCCTACCAATCACTCTATCCAGTCTTCTTGCCAACAACTTGGTGATGATTTTGTAGGTACTATTCAAAAAACTAATAAGCATGAACTCCCCGAAGTCTTGCCCACCCTACTTCTTTGGGATGAGAGCCAAAAAGGTTTCGTTGATGCCCCTTAGGTGGGCCCTACCCTCTTCGAATTCCCCCAAAGCATGGATAAAGTCCTCCTTGACAATGTCCCAACATTTCTAGAAGAAAATCATAGAGAAACCATTTAGGCCTGAGGCTTTGTCACCTGCAAGAGAGAATATTGCATGTCTGATTTCTTCCTCCAAGAAGGGGCTGGATAGTGCCTCACACTCTGCCGGGAAAAGGTGGGGAAGGTCATCTGCTATGCCGGATCTGACCATCTGTAGCTCTGAGAACAGTCTGGATAAAACTCCTTCACACTCCTAATATCCTCCTCCCTCTGAAAAGTCTACTCACCAACCTTGATGGATGGAATGTGGTTGATTCTCCTCTTGCCTGAAACAATCTTTTGAAAGTACTGGGTATTTCTCTCTCTCTCTTTGATCCACTTCTCCCTCAATCTCTGCTTCCAATAAATCTCCTCTTTAATGAGGATGTCTTCAAAATCTACCCTCAAGGTATCCCTACACAATCTGTCAGAATCATCCATCAATCTTGCCTCTTCCATAGCTTCAAGACCTGGAAATTGTTAAAAGATCCTTTCCTTTTCCCAATTACCAAGAAGTGTTTTGTCAGCTCCCCACCTTAGAAGAATCTATGCCAAGTGCAATTTACCAACCAAAATAGTCATGGAAGAACTTGCATGGCTTTGTACACTCCAAGCCCTCCTGACAGTGTCTATGAAATTCTCCTCCTTGAACCAAGCCTCTTAAATCTAAAAACTAGACTACTCTCCAGCTGTGGCTGGTCTTCAAAAGGATGGGCTTGTAATCCGACGTCGACCTAGATAAACAAGAAGCCTGCACATGAAGGAAGTGATCCTCCCAATCCACCAACACCAAAAACATATAAAGCCTAGAGCAAGACGAAGAAGTCCTCAAATAGGACCAGATGAATTGGGCATTCACCAATCCAATGTCGATGAGGACTACCTTCTCAATGAAGTCGTTGAAATCCTCCATCTCCACCGTGTGGGGGTGCAACCATGTCCTCTCTGAAGTAGTCGATTGTATTAAAGTCACCCCACACGCACCATGGTCGGCTAGAGCCACGATTATAGAGAAGCAGTTCCTCCCAAAAAGCTCTCTTCCCCTCTATGGATTGAGGGCCATACACTCTGGAAAAGTCCCATGAGAAGTCATCCTTCAAGCAACGAAAATGAAGAGAGATAGCCTCCATCCAACCTGCCTATCCTCCTCCACTTAGCTTGTACGAGTTCCAAAAGATCATGATTCCCCCTACCATCCCCTTTGCCACTGAAACCACTCCCTTCGAGAGTCTGCCACGCCCAATCTCCCTCATGAACCCCACCCCATCTCCTTCACACTTGGTCTCTTGGAGACACAAGACATCAATCTTGCATCTCCTAACAAATTCCTTCACCGCCATCCTCTTCTCTCTCCCACTAGCCCCCACATTACAAAAACGGATCCTCATAGAGATAAGGATATGTGCCTCTCTCACTCCCCCTGCCCCCCCCCTCCTCCCTCTCCTTTCCACCACCCTCACTCTCCACCCTCTTCCTCACAGCCCTCTTTTGTGACTTCTCTGCCTTCACTGCCCTAGCCGAAGTAGCATGCCAACTCTGACAAATCTTGACAAAGAACCCCCCGACATCCTTATCTACCGCCTCAAAAGAGACCCCGATATTAGCCATCAACTCCCTCACATAAGACTGTCACCTTCTTTACCTCCCCCATTAGCTCCCTCACCTCCTCCCTGGGCAACCTCCAACTACCCTCTGCCTGCTCGTCTTTGGAATTACATTCCTCGGACCCAGGTGAATCCAGGACGACGTCTTCTGCACGTGGCAACCATCCTTGCTCCCAGTCCAATGACCTCTGCCTTTGACCTTGCGTCTCAGCACCAGACTGAGCCGCATTCTACCTGTCGATAACTTACAGCGAGGGCCCTTCACCTCTAGTAGATTTGAGCAGGAGGAACCGAGACGAGAGACATAGCAGTTGCAACAACCGCAACAGGTCGCTTCCCGAAGCCAAGGCTTCTGAAACCGCTCTCGACCTCAGGTGCCTCTCCTCCTCAGTAGCTCCAAGGTCCTGAGCGGCCAAATTCAGAGGTGGCACACTAGGCAGAATGAGGTTAGCCAGCTGGTCAGCCCCCCCTTCTCCTTTGGGAATCCTCCGACAGTGTCCAGAGTCGGATGCTGGCAAAGCTAGGCACCCGACAGGCCCTCGAGGTGGCCCTCGATACCTTGGACCATCGCGACGTCAGAGACAGCTAGAGCTGGCAACCCCATAAGCTTCTCTTGCTGAAGTCGTCCACCAGAGCCAAGAACGCTAGTTTGCCATGGCAAGGCGAGAGGCGAAGACGACGTTGGCGCTCTGGGAGGCCCACCAGCAACCGACAGAGAGGCGGCTGGCGCCGTAGGTAGATGATCCTTCAGCTCAAGATGCCACTGTACCAGAGGCAAGTTCAAGTGAGGGAGAAGCACCTTATCGGGCCCAACAAGACTGATAGCTTGAGACTTTCCGGAGTCGGGTAAGTTTCGAGTCCCAACTCCATCAACAGTACACAACCCAAAAGTAGCCGCTCGGTTCGAAATTTAAAAGCCCACCTGATTGTCTGGCCGTACATCCCTAACCTCCAGCCGCCCCCCATGTTGCCCTAGCCCAGGCGGCGGCGGCCCTTCCAACAGCTCTTCCTTCACCCAAAGACGAAGGACAAAGGATTCTCCATCTAGATCAACGGTGACGACAGCCGACATCACCGTCAGACTTGCCACTTGCACGACCGCAATGACCCTCGTCCCCGAGCCCATTGGAGTGAACCCCAAACTGCCCCTTTCCACTCTCCCAAAGGTCCGGAGTAAGAAGGATATACCTTCTTCATCACATAAGAGCAACGGGATTCCCTCGATGACAATGCGGAGTCTCCTCGGCTTGGGGCAATGGAAAGTACCCTATTTTTCGACCATCGCTAAAGGCGGAGAAGGGGGCCTCCCGCCCCCAAGAAACGTGTTCCCTCCATTGCTGCCACCGCAGCTTCTTCCTGCCCAACCGCCAAGAAGGTGGATGTCGACACCCGCGAAGCCTCCCAAATTCCTCCTACGGACACCTCGAGCCTGCACCTGACCTCCTCCGCTTCAACCGAGCCATCCGCCACTATCACACAAAGGCTCCACCGCAGCCAGCCAGTCCGTTAGAACAAGAGCTCCACCAGGAACACCCTTGCATCCACGCACCACTTGTTCCCCGAGCCCTTCAGCCCCGATGAAGGGTTACACCTCACCACCTCCACGAACGACCTATACCGGTCAGAGCTCCTGCAAGTCCCTGCAACCAGCTATCCCCCTACCTTGCAAAACGTCCTGATGTGACCCCTTCGCCTGAAGCCAAGGTAGGTCGGCACTCGTCCGCCCAGACACCCAGGACTATGAACTACCATGGGAACTAGCTCCGGCGAGTGGCCTCCCCTGCAGACCATGCCCCGAAAACCTTAGAGCTTCTCACTCTAGGAGAGGAGATTGAAACAAAGTTGCTTTCAAAAGGGGTGCAACATGAGAACTTCCCAAGAGGTCACCCATCCAGGTACCACTCTCGCCCAAGAACGCTGAACTTCGGAATTCTGATGGGATCCGACACATTAGAATAGAATGTGTAGGTGAAGATCGGTCAACCAGTAGAAGTCAATGGTCAATCAAAAAATCCTCAAGAATGTTGAAAATTGAGCAAGTCCCAAACAATCTAGAGAACCAGAATATTGGTCAACCAACATAAAGCATTAATGCCAATCACTTCAAAGTCTCTTAGTCCAAGAAAGATACACGAGACCAAAAGATTAGTCAAGCAGTGAAAGTTACTGGTCAAGTAAATAGTAACAAGAACAACTCAAAAATGGACTGTTCCAGAACCTAGCAATCAGATGACTAATGAACTCTCATTGGTCGGACAACTAGACTAGTGTAAGGAAACATATAGGAGGCTCTTTGCTCTTCTTCCTGCTCTCAAAGCCAAAGAATCAACGAAAGGTGTCAGTTGAGTGTTCCAACAGCCTTGCATCAGTCAGGAAGCTCTGGTTTCTACAGCAGACAAATTCACTACAGCTTCCTATGAGATAAGGTCAACAAAGGACCTGGCAGCCCATCTTCTTCCTCCCTTTCATCTCAAGACCAATCTGTCCACAAACAGGAGGTTTCTCATTTGCTTCTTTCTCTGATATTGCGTGCTGTAACAGGGCCTTATTAAGATTCATATTGTATCCAATTTCATAAGTCTTTTAATTGCATTCCTTCTGATCGGAAGAAAACTGGCCTGAGGTGACTGAAGGTGAAAGCAAGCTGATGCTTTGGTGTCCAGCAATTTGTGGCTATTTAGAGCCCTTGTGTCTAGTGTGTGTAGCTGTTGAAGCCATTGTGTTCAATGTATAATCGTGAGCTACCACCATGAACAGCTGACAGTTGTGCTAGAAATTTGGGGAAAGGAGAAATCGCCAACATGTTCGAAGAATGTAGCCATAAGAGAAGCCAAACTACTATAACTCTATTGTGTTCCTGTAGTTGCATGTGCCTAACCGGATTCCACTTGCTTTGTCTTTATATTTTCAGCCATGTCAATCATCTTTAAAAGATATAAAATTCTACATTTTAATTTTTTTTGAAACCTTATTCAACCCCCTCTAGGGTGAGCCATACGTTAGGCCTAACAGATGGAAACATGGAAAAGGGTATATGACAGAGAAAAGAGAAAAGGGAGATAGGGACGGAGACTAATACTTGCGACACACATTAATATTTTGCCCATAGAGAAACTCACTGCGTTAATGTTTTGTCCCCTTGTGATATCATCCAAATATCTCCCTTTCTGTTTTCTCTCAGAATTGACGCCAATGGTGTGCAAATGCTTTATGATAATGTTAATTTCTTTATATTATTACAAATTCATCATTGTTATTAGTCTGATAATCAATAAAACATCATATAAAATGGTGTGTTTCTCAAATTAATTGGTTAATAGGCTAGATTATCATGTAATAAGTGGTCAAATTTGAGAATGTTTAATTAAAACTTCAATTTTGACAGCGGGACAGCGACTCTCTCTATAACCTTTTTTAGAGCGAGAAGCTCCGGGAAAGGTATGGCGTGGGGGGGGTTCATCCGGTGGCAACCGGCAGCCTCTCCGGGAGCAGCCCAGCCGTCTCGCGCCAGGAAACTCGTTGGAGAAGGCGAGGGTCGTCTGTTTCAAGTGTGGAGGGAGGGGTCATATTCAACGTTCTTGCACGTCTCCTTCGCCAGCCGCAAGCAAAGAAGCTTTTGTTCGTTCCGGAAGGTCAGTTGTAGATGCTCTGCGAGGTGTGGGTGGCAGAGCCTACCTAGAGGCGGATGCTTTGTCGCCGAAGAATGTGCATGAGAGGTTGTGCTGGGCGAAGCAATGCCTCAACGTGGAGGTGGTGGAAGGGGTCGCGGATGTGAGCCGGACGAGGCTGTTTCTGAACAGGAGTGGGGGGGTGTACCGGGTGGGATGGCTGGGAGGTGATGAAGATTGGTTCTAGAGCTTTCTTGGTGGTGGCTACGAGTAAGCAAGAAGCGACCGCCTGGGCTAGGACATCAGTTGCGGCGGAGGAAGGGACGTTATACAAGCTGAAGGCTTGGAAGCTCTCGATGGGTACGTTCCCAGATCCAAGGGATTGCCGGCTGCGAGTTCGCCTTGTTGGAGTCACGCTCATCCTCTATGATGAGGCAGGCATTGAGTCGTTGGTTAGGAGGATCGGACAATTGGAGGCGGGCTACGTCGGCTTCTCAAAGGGAGGGCCCCTTATAGCCCCAAATGTGGTCGTATGGGCTTTTGGCCCTCAGGCGGTCCCCGCGATATTCACGGCCAAGCTCGTCAGAGCTGTCTTTCCGATTTGCGTGCTCATCCTGTAGCAACAACAACGACCAAACCCAACGGTGCACACCAACGACGGTCAAGCGTCTGGCCTAGGGCATCCCCAAGGCTGCAGGCGGGAAGAAGACGAAGGCTCTGGCGGGGTACATGGCAGATTCCGAGCCACCCATTCAAATTTCGAATGGGTGAACCCAGGGGGTGACCATAGAGGGTCGTCCTTTGGGCCAGAAGATGCCGCTGCTAGGCCGGTCGGAAGGCTGGTTAGGTAGCCCGACCAGATGCGAGTAGGGACGAGCTCGACTGTTGGACTTGGACCGGCCCAAGTTGAAGTGGGTCGTGGGCTTGGTCTTTTATCTACTGGTGGGTCAAAGCTCGGGCCGGGTCGAGATCTACCGGTGACTCGTGACTCGTGACTTGCCTGTTACCGAGAGGCGGGGTTATCAGGCCCGATCGACCAGGTAAGGTCCGTCTCCCCAACCGTTAGGGCAACACTGGCCTAAGGAAGCAACTGTCCGATCAGGCCTCCGGAGGTGGGGGATCGACAAGGCTACTCCGACCAGCCGAGGCCGGGAGATCCAAGGCGGCAGAGTCCCACCCTGCTCGGGGCCGTCTCAATGAAGACTCCAGAGTTCTGTGCTTCTTCTTCAGTTCTGCCATGGTAGGGGAGGGGCCTTCCCTCCCGTGTTTGCCTATGCTCGGAGGTCCCTTCGGATCAGGGATCGTTGATCCAATAACTGGTGGTCGTCTTTCGGAGAAAGCAGGGATCGACGACCTACAGTTTCCTAGGGCTGCATCTGACAGAAGCCAAAGGTGTGTCCCAGACCTCCCTTCCCAATAGGTGTAGGGTCGTCTGGGGCCTTTGTACAGGAACCTCGGTAGGCAAAGGTGCAACCAATGTTCAACTCGCCAGAGGAAGGTGCGGGCAAAGCAAGGACAAAGGCGTAGTGTCCAAAAGGCTGTAGTGGTCGGTCTCAGATAGCCATGTTCAGTTGATGGCAATGACATCTGGCCAGTCTCGAGGAGTGGTCTGCCGGCTAACATCCTCTCTACGCATGTACTTTCGGGAGGCAAGGGGTGTAGGGAGGCTGGGAAGGCCTCGAGGCTTTACCCTCTCTTTCTTTCCCGTTCGCAGGGCAGTTCGGGCATACGCCCCACGTGGTTGGAGCGGCCTTGCGTTGCCTTCCGTCATTGGCACCTCCTTCCATTGGGATCAAAGGTTTAGAGGAGCCCCGCACTACCAATGGGGCTTTCTTGGTGGACGCAAAAGCGGCAATCGCACTTTTGGCAGGTGTTGGCCAGCATGGAGTGCTAGCCTTCCCACCCCCGATCAAGGAATCGGAGGAGGTGGATCAAGTCGAGGAAGACATGCAGCAAGTGGAGGGAGAAGTGTTCAGGGAAGCGGACGATGTGCAGGAGCGTGTGTAGTCGGAGCAAGCAGAGGAGGCCTCTCAAGGAGAGGCTAAGGGGAGCCTCAGCAAGGAGGAGGTCAAAAATATCTTAGCCAAGGTGGAAAGCTTTATGGAGACTCAGACGAGAAAAACAACTAGGTTGATTGGTGTGTCGGCTGAGAGAGTGGATAAAAGCTTGAGGTCCTCCCTCAGCTTGATGAAACGCAGGTGGCTAGCAGATATAGATAGGAGGGCAAAGGCTAAAGGTTCTTCTAGGAAAGGGGAGAAGGAACAGGTTGTGGAGTTAGTGTGGCATGGTGTGTGTATGTTGTGGTCAGGTTGTGAAGTAGGTTCTTCTAGGAACAAGTTGTGCTTTCGCGGTACGGGTAAGGAACAGTGTTGTCTATGTTTTGGGGTCGCTTCTTCCTCCATTTTCTGTGATCAGGGTGTTGTTGGGGTGGAAGGTCGGTGTTTTTTGGGATGGACTCTCAGAGCCCTTTCAAGCATAGGTAGGGTTCTAATCCTATAGGACAAGGGGTCGGTCTGTTTATTTTCTTGCTCTCGAGGTAGAGAGTTGTCTACCGCCTTTTATATTTGGGAGTTTTGTGGGAGCACTCCCCCCTTTACTTGTATAGTTATTTTCTTTTATATATACAGTGGTACTACCCACTTTCAAAAAAAAAAAATCACCCAGCCTGTCTTGGACCAAGTTGCGCCGACTCCAACGATATCGTGGTATTGTACTATAACAGCACAGTCAACACGACTCAGTGATACAGCAAACCATGGTCTCCATTTTCTCCCTATTCCATTCTCTCCCTACCTAAGATGGGATATACAAATAAAAGATCCTCCACCTAGTGGATAAAAGAGAAAATTATTCCCTCACCCCTATTATCATTCGTCGTCGTCTTTTTTCCCTTGAAGTGGATACCATCACAAGTTTATTAAATAATAAAAGAAGAGATTTACATGTATAGAAAGCATGTTCCTAAAATCCCTTTATATAAAAGGAAGGCTCACACTAAGATGGTGTGACAAACTATAACCCCCAAAAAGCCAAAGATAGAAGAGTTGTATGCATCCACATTATAGTCCAACCCCAAACCCTCTCACATAATGATATAAAGCTAACCACCCATCCCATATCTTGGTTTTCCTCTTGAAAAATTCTTCCATTCCTCTCATAGTCTCACCCAAAAAAAAATCCAAAGCATCACATGAAGAATCAGCCACCAACCTGTATGACCACCTTTAGAATGCTTTAGGACGAATAGAAGCTAAATCGAAAGATGGTAGTTTTGCTTTTGGAAAGCAATTGAGTACTCACCGTTTGTAAATTAGGTGAATAAATGGGATGTTTTCAGCCCCATTTGGCCCACATTCATTTGCTTAAATCCAGAACACATCCAAAAGGGTCCACGTCTGTTTTCAGGCATGTCCCATCAGAACATTAATCCCCTGTTTGGTTAAAGTATTAATTTTAATAAAGCATTAGAAATAAAGTTATTAATACTTTCAGACTATAGATATCAATATTGATATTGATATAAGAGTATCAAGTATTGCAACATTATTTAGAGCGACTAAAAACAAAAAAGGGAGGAAAATAAGCATCATGCGGCGGGGAAGTCCGAAGGTTGCTTCCGGTGTGAACCGGGTGCCATTGGGGGGAACCCAATGCCAGAGCCAACGAGGGGGGTTCCAGAGGCCAAGGGACCCTCACTGGTATATGGATTTCCGCCCTGTGGGGCCAACCTGTTACCAGTGTGGGATGAAGGGACATGTGCAACGATATTGTGGATCGCCGACAGAGGATAGACAGACTGATGTGATGGCAAAGGCACAATCTTCACTAAAGCGGTCTTTCCTAGAAGTGCTTAGAGGCAAACCAAGGCCCATAGGAAGCAAAGGCAAAACGGGGCTACCTGGGCGTAGGCTCCACCGTCTGATCTGGTGCAGGGGCGGCTTCGGTGGCTTACCAGGTGCCTCTATGTGACTCTGGTAGAAGGGTAGCGGATGCAGAAGCCATGAGGTCCCTGCTAGACAAGGAAGGCTGGAAGGATGGTGGCTGGGCATCACCCAGGTGTCCAGGTAGGGTTTTTGGCAGTTGAGCACAGTGCAGAGGAGGCCGACACAAAGGTGACGATCGGATTTGTGATGGCTAGTGGTGTGCTCCTCCAGTCATCGAAATGGGTCTTGTCGAGGGGTGACCTTCCCGGACACTCGAGAGGAGAGGATCCAGCTCCTCCTCTTGAGCGGCCCCCTCATCCTATGCAATGTGGTGGGAGCCACCTTCATTGCCGGCCAGTTCGGAGAGGTGGTAGACGGCTCCGTCAACCTGGACATCGGAGGGAAGCAGCCAGCCATGGACATAACGGTCCGGATAGGCATCCCCAAGGACATTCCCACGGTGGTCACAGTGGACATCACTGGGAAGAGGTTCCCTGTAAGGATTCAGGCTCAGTCGTCGACACACAGGCTTGTAACGACGGTCGCCGGTGCTAGGGAAGACGTGTATGGGCACGACAACAGTTCAAATTCAAACCGCCCACACTCGATAATTGGGCCAAAGGATGCCACTATGCGCCCAAGCCCAACCCTCAATACGATCCCATGACTCACCCGATAAGGGGGGTCAATGGAACCATGAACTATCAGGCCCCCTACTGTCACCCGACCCGAACCCATCCCCCTCGTGACTTACTCGAATCCGAGGGTCACGAGGGTAATGGGTCTCGACGACTCATCACTAGTGTTCTTCCCCGCATGAACTCGACCTCCTGTTTACCACGGCGCATGCAGCAACAGTCCGATGCTCCGGCTCGACAAGGAGGCCCGGCCCCTCTGTCAGCCACCGGCTATTAGCAGCCGATCCATCAACATCATTAGGCTGGCATCGGATGCGAGAGATGGCTACACAACCCCTAGCGAGTTCCTTGGAAAGGCCACTAGACCTAACGAGTCACTCCCTAACTTGGACTTCGTGCTGAGAAGCCGCAAACCTCGGGCTCCTCCGGCATTCGACGACAGAGTGGCTCTTCACAAACCCCCCCCCCCCCCCTGTTGCATGACGAAGACCTACTGGATCTGTGTGAGGAGTCAACTACACCTCATCTGTAGGTCCCGGGAAGTCTTGTCCATGGAGCTGGGGTAATCCCAGAGGAGGACCAGCAAGATGGCGAAATCCAGAAAGTGCGTGGGTTGGGGAGGGAGGAGGTCAAGGAGATGGTGGGAGTAATGGAGAGATGGACAGAGGAACAGGTCAAAGAACTAGCATAAAAGGTTGAAGTGTCTTTTGCCAACCTAATGAAGGGCATCAAGGGGTCTCCAAGGTTCAAAAAAGGTGGCCGCTCACCTTGGCTAGGGAAGTTAGAGGGGGGAAATCGGTAAATGGGGACGGTGGTCAGGGGAAGGAGGTGAGTGAGGAGAACGGGTGCGGGGAAGATAACCCCTTGTCTCCATGAGGATTGTGTCGCGAAATATAAGAGGGATCGGGGGGAGGGAGAAGAGAAGGGTGGTGAGGGATCTCATTAGAAGATGCAAAATCGACATCTTTGTGTTTGCAAGAGTCAAAGTGTGAGGGGGATGGGAACAACATCATGAGGGAGATTGGCGGTGCGAGACTATCCAAGGGAGTGGCTTCTCTGGCCGAAGGAAGAGTAGAGAGTATTTGTAGCATGATCATGTGGAATGAATTTGAGGTAGAGGAGGTGGAGAAATACAAGCATATTGGCAGTTTCCTTTAGCAGCATCAAAGATGGATTCTTGTGGGAGTTTTCTGGCATCTATGGACTACAGAACAAGGAGGACAAGAAAGCATACGTCGACTTTGGCCACCCATGGTGTGTAGCAGGAGACTTCAATGCTATTGTGGCAAATGAAGAGAGGATAGGAAGCTATAGTTCTTTGAGGGAGAGAAGATTTTAAGAATCTTATCTCCCTGGCAGCTTTGATACATTCCACACACCCAATGCCCACTTCACTTGCTCTAACTTGAGAACGAAGCCATGTCAATCTAGTCTTGATAAATTCCCTGTTTCAGGTGATTGGGAAGACCACTTTCCGCACCTAGAGACACTTGCCTTGGCCAGGCTTGCTTCTGATCACAAGCCTATATTGCTAAGGACAAGTTGCAAGTGGATGAGGAGAGCCATTTTCACGCTAGAGAGATATTGGCTTACAGAGAAAGACTTCTTACCCACTGTCAACATAATATGGAGTATCCAAAGATAGGAGGTGTCTGTGATGACCAAGTTGATAAGGAAACTGAAGACTTGAACACAGGAGCTGGCTAAGTGGGGAGCTTCCAAGACTCTCCCTGGCAAGACTGCAAAGGACGAGATTTTAACTCAACTGGAGGGGCTAAAGGCTTTGGATAGGCCGAACTTGACACGATTGTGCAATACAAGATTAAGGCCGAGTTCAAAGACATCCTCTTGAAAGAAGAAATTTATTAAAAACAGAGAACAAGGGAAAAAAATATTAAAGAGGGGGACAGAAAAACTTCTTACTTTCAAAAGATTGCTTCAGCAAGAAGGATGAACAACATCAAATGCATCAGGGATGGCAACCAACTCATCACTGCACCAAAGGGCATTGCCAGGCCTGCCAAACAGTTTTACTCAGCTATTCACTGAGGGTGCGCATGTTCGACCATCCATTGTAGATGATCTTCCTCCCCATCTTCGGCAAACGAGAGGAGGGTTATCGCTCGTCGAAGAAGAGGAGGTGAAGTATGTTGTCCTTCCTTGCAGGTGACAAAGCTCCGGGGCTGGATGGTTTCCCAATGTTTTTCTTGCAGCATTGTTGGAACATTATCAAAGCTGATATGCTTCAAGCCATATGGGAATTCCAAAAAGAGAGCTCACCTAAGAAACATCAACAAGATTTTGCTGGTCCTAATCCTAGAGCAACAGGGCACTAAAAGCATGAGGGATTATAGGCATGGGACCTATAAGATAATCACCAAACTGTTGGCTATGAGACTTGAGAGTATCATTGATCGAGTGGTCAGTGGCTACCAGGGAGCCTTCATTAGAGAGGCATATTATTAAGGACAACTTCTTGGTCACCCAAGAGTGCATCTATGCTATGAAGAGACAGAGGCAAAGAGGACTGGTTCTCAAGCTCAACTTCGAGAAGGCCTATGACCGGGTTAGCCAATAGTGTTTGCTTGATGTTCTTGGCAACATGGGCTTTGATGACAAATGGGTGGGGTGGATATGTGCTTGCATCCAGCCAGCCAAATTTGCCATCCTCATTAACTGGGAACCCTCTCCATATTTTCATAGTGGCAGAGGTCTAAGACAAGATGACCAGATGTCCACTCCTCTTTGTTTCGGTATCACATATTTTGTGTAAGATGTGGATGAGAGTAGAAAATCATGGTATGATCAGGGGATTCCAGGTGCCCCCCCAAGGGCAATCCATCACCCATAAGCAGTATAGCGATGACACTATCTTATTTGTGTCAGAGGGTGAAGAACAATTGCACATCATCAGGATTATGTTGGAGCTCCTACAGGAGGTCAATGCCCTTAATGTGAACTTTAACAAGAGCCAGGTTATTAGTGTCAACATGGAGCAGATAACCATCAAGAGAGCCCACTCTAGGTTGCTATATTGGCCAATTTCCAATCGCATATTTGGGGCTTCCCTTGACTCCCAACACTCTGCAATGTAAGGAGTGACAGACTATAGTGCATAGATTCAACTTTAAATTGGCAGAATGGAAAGAAAAACTGCTTTCATATGGAGGCCAGCCGGTATTATGCAAATCTATTTTGGACAACCTCCCTATCTACTTTTTGTCCATGTTCCGGATCCCTATCTCTGTGCCAAAGAAGCTCCAGTCAATCCAAGCAAGATTCTTTTAGCATGGCAGTGGAAAGAAGAACATAGGTTGGCATAACTTAAAGAAGGGTCTACAAGAACAAGGAAGAGGGAGGACTCAAGTTAAAGAACATCGGAGACTTCAATCTAGCTCTTTCAAGTAAGTGGCTGTGGAGACTCGGTACAAAGTAAGAAAGGCCAGGGATACAGTTATCCGACAAAAGTACTACGGCAGAACAAGAGTTTGGGATATGACCAGCCCATCACGGCACCACATTTGCATCTTTGGAAAGGTATTTTGAAGAGCATTGACATTGTCAGGAAAGGAGTTAGAGTGAGTTTAAGAAATGGCCAAAGGCGCCAGTTCTGGAGAGAGAGATAGTGTGCTGACTATCCACTGGGTGAGGTGTATCCGCAGCTGTTTGCAATTGCAGTGGAACCGTTGGTAATGGTCAGCTAACTATTCGAGGGGCAACATTTGGGAGCCATTTGGAGCCAAATTTTTAGAAGACATGTGCGGGAGGATGAGATCAGCCAGCTTGGGAATTTGCTAGGTAAGTTGCATCACATCGTGTTGGATATAGCCGCAGCAAATGAATGGAGGGCAAATGAATGGAGGTGGACATGGGATAAAGATGGATGCTTCTCAGTCAGATCAGCATATCATATAATTGTTGATGGAGGTCGGCGGCACCCACTGAAGAGACAAGTATGGGAACTAAGGAGTCCTCTCAAAGTCAAGGTATTCATACGAAGAATCTCCTACGCGAGACTCCCAACTTGTGACAAACTAGCCACCTTCATGGAGGGTATTCAAATCCTTTGCTATCTTTGTGGTAGAAAGGAAGAGAACATTGACCACCTGTTCACCGGATGTTCATTCCTAATAGAGGTCTAGCGTCATATTCTGAGTAAAATTCAATGCCATTGGCAACCCACAGATAATGTCCATCAACTCATGAGGGAGTGGTACAGGCATTGGCCTTGAAGGAAGACAGGCGGATATGATGGATCATCTTACATGCCATCCTATGGGCCTTATGGGAGGAGAGAAATGGTAGAATCTTCAAAAATGAGGCCAAGATTCCGGAGAGAATTGGAGATTTTGTTGGGGAGAGGGTAAGAGAGTGGGCTAAAATTCTATGTAAAGCATAGAGAGAAAACTCGTTTCTCTTGACAATGTTGGAGGGGTAGGGGATAACACATCTACTTGATGTGACCTTTTTGTATAGGAAACTTGGGGATATTTTGAGATTTCGCATATCATACTTGTAAATCCCTTTTGTCTTATTAATATATTTAGTGATACCAACCACTCTCAAGAAAGAAAGTATTGCAGCATTAAAAAAATAATGAAATTAAAAGTGGAGGAAGAAGAGGAGATGTCTTTTTTTGGACTGGCAAAATCAGGACTGCATTATTTTAAACATAGGTTTGGACCTGTACTAAATTTAATATAGAAGTACACTCTTTAAATGTAACAGTATTAAAATTGATAAGAGTATAAACAACCACCCCCTATCAATATTGATGTCAAGATTGATATCTATAGAAGTGTATAATGTAGCAACTAAGCGGCCCCTAACTAATTTTAATAATTATTGAATGACAAAATGTAACTCTGCCATGGCCAGTCCCAAGTCCGGATGAGAAAGGAGGAGGGTTTGCGTTAGGTTGACAGTCAACAATAAAAATTTGTCACATCTCCCACATGAATTCTGATCTAAATACATTTTGTGCTAATGCTAGGGCGTCCCCCGGAAGCGATGCGTTACATCGGAACCCGGATGGAATGATAAGTGAGCAAGGGCTAGCTAGGACGTTCCCCATAAGCGACGCGCCGCAATGGCGCCCGATTGCAGTGTCAAATAGGCAAGGGTTCCCGTGTGGGGTTGGACGTTCACGGGTAAAGAAGCTAGTCCAAAAACATAGGATCCGTCTAGCTACTTGGAATATAGGAACTTTAACGGGTAAGGGTTTAGAATTGGTTAAGATAATGAAGGACAGGAGGATTAGCATAGCTTGCCTACAAGAAACTAGGTGGAAAGGACATAAAGCTAAAGATATTGATGGACATAAAATTTGATATATGGGTAGTAATAACTCTAGAAATGGTGTTGCTATAATAATAGATAAAAACTTAAAAGATAGAGTTGTAGAAGTTAATAGATTGGGGGATAAATTGATGTTAATTAAACTTATCTTAGGTGAGGATATTCTGAATATAATTAGTGCATATGCACCTCAAGTAGGATTAGAAGAGAGCATTAAAAAGCAATTTTGAGAGGGTATTGATAGTTTGATCCAAAATATCTCTAGTGAAGAGAGAATCTTTATTGGAGGGGATCTTAATGGTCATGTGGATAAAGATAATAGAGGTTATGAGAGGATTCATGGAGGACTTGATTTTGACAACAGAAATGATATGGGTTATGCTATTCTTGATTTTGCTATGGCCTATGATCTAGCAATTACTAATACCTTCTTTAAGAAGAGAGATAAACACTTAATAACTTACAAGAGTGGAACACATATAAGTCAAATTGACTATTTTCTTATTAGGAAGGTCAATAGAGTTTTATGTAAAGATTGTAAAGTTATTCCTGGTGAGAGTCTAGTCCCTCAACATAGGTTGTTAGTAATGGATGTCTTTATCCCTAAATTCAAAAGAAAGATCATTATAAATAATTGTTCTAAGATTAAATGGTGGATTTTAAAAAATAAAAATTTAGAAACATTTAAAAATCATCTATTAAAAGAAAATATTTAAAATTTAGAACAAGAAACTAATGTAAAGTGGAATAATGTTATAAATTGTATAACGAGTGTAGCAAAACAACTCTTAGGCGAATCTAAAGGTAAAAAGAATTTAGAAAAAGAGACTTGATGGTGGAGTGAGGAAATCCAAAATACCATTAGAGTAAAAAAGGAGTGCTTTAAAGTTTGGCAAACTAACAAAAATAATCAAACCCTAGAAGCTTATAAAATTACTAAAAAGAGGGCTAAGAAAATAGTTAGCGAAGCTAAATCAAAGGTATTTGAAGATTTATATAATAAATTAGGAACCCGAGAGGGTGAAAAGGACATATATAAACTTGCTAAATTAAGAGAAAGGAAAACTAGAGATTTATATCATGTTCGTTGCATTAAAGGTGAAGATCAAAGGGTTTTAACTAAGGATCTTGAGATTAAAGAGAGGTGGCATAGTTATTTTCAGAAGTTACTTAATGGAGATTGTGTCAATGATTTTTCTTTATAAGGTACCCAAGAGTCCACAATATTTGATAAATATCAATATTTCAGACGTATTAAGATGTCAGAAGTGGAGGATGCTTTAAGGAAAATGAAAGTGGACAAGGCCTTAGGACCAGATGGCATACCTATTGAAGTATGGAAAAGCCTAGGAGACATTGGTATTCAGTGGCTAACTAAACTTTTTAATAAAATTTTAAAGGAACGGAGAATGCCAGAAGTTTGGAGGAAAAGTGTTGTAGTTCCTTTTTATAAAAACAAAGGAGATATTCAAAGCTGCAATAATTATCGTGGAATTAAGCTTATGAGTCATATTATGAAACTTTGGGAAAGAGTAATCGAAAAATGCATCCGATATATGACTACTGTATCAAAAAATCAGTTTGGTTTTATGCCGAATAGATCTACTACAGAAGCTATTTTCTTATTACAACAGCTAATGTTGAAGTATAGAGAGATGACAAAAGATTTGTATATGATTTTTCTTGATTTAGAGAAGGCGTATGATCGAGTACCGAGAGATTTAATTTGGTGGACATTAAGAAAGAAAGGAATCTCTCAAGGATATGTTGATTTGATTAAGGATATGTACGACGGTGCTATTACTAGTGTTCGAACTATTGCTGGAGAGACTAGTGAATTTCCAGTTTCTATAGGTTTGCATCAAGGTTCTGCACTAAGTCTGTATCTCTTTGCCTTAGTTATGGATGAAGTAACTAAACAATTGCATGATGATATCTCTTGGTGTATGTTATTTGCAGATGATATTGTCTTAATTGATGAGAGTATTGATGCTTTAAATGCTAAGTTAGAGCGTTGGAGAGATGCCTTGGAGTCTAAAGATTTTAAAATTAGTAGGAGTAAGTCAGAGTTTATGCATTGTAATTTTAGTAATGGGAGAGTGGTATAAGAAGACAAGGTTCTAATTGATGGGCATAACATTTCGAAGAGTAGTAGCTTTCGATACTTAGGGTCTATCATACAAGAGAATGGAGAGATTTATGACGATGTTACACATAGGATTAAGGCAGGCTGGTTAAGATGGAGAAGCGCGTCAGGAGTCCTCTGTGATCGTCGTATGCCTGTGAAACTCAAAGGGAGATTTTATAGAACAGCTGTGAGACCTGCTTTGTTATATGGTACCGAGTGTTTGGGCAGTACGAAAGGAACACATTCACAAAATGTGTGTAGCAAAGATGAGAATGTTGTGATGGATATGTGGCAAGACTAAGAAAGACAAAATTAAGAATGAGCGCATCCGTAAGGACTTAAGGATAGCTCCAATTGATAGTAAAATGAGAGAAAATAGACTCAGGTGGTTTGGGCATGTGCTTCGTCGCCCTAACTCAGCACCGGTTAAAAGATGTAATCGGATCTTAGTGGATGCTAGTAAAAAAGCTCGGAGAAGACATAAAATGAGATGGTGTGATGTTATTAGGAAGGACATTAGTTTCTTGGGTTTAAATATGAAAATAGCACTTGATAGAAATCTTTGGCGGAACAAGATTCATGTAGCCGACCCCAAATAATTGGGATAAGACTCTGACGATGATAATGATGATGATGATGATTGAATGACAAAATGTTATTATGCTTGGAAACCAACGCAAATCCCCTTGAATTGCTAGTTCTGTGGCTTAGAATCTGTGAATCATTTGTTTTTCCAATGTGATTTTAGCAAACATAATTGGGAAATCTTGGGAGCCTCACAGGTTTGTCATTCTACTTCTGCTCAGTGGACGGGATGTGGAATGTCTTCAAGGGATTGAAGGTTCGGGTTGGTAATAAAGAAGTGAAGATTATTTCTATGCTCCCCCATGCAACATGTTGGAGCTTTAGAGTTTGGACCTGGAATGATGCCATATTTTTGGGAAGTAAGTTTTACATTGAGAATTTATGCCTTCACGCTCCAACTCTCCTTGACAGTTGATCTAGATTCATCTTGCATCCTCTGTCCACATTTGGAAGAGACTTTTACTCAGCCCATGTAATTCCTTTTATAGTTGTTTTCCTTTTAGGTGACAGAGGAACCTCTCTTATGCACCCTTGATTGTATTGCCTCTTTTTAAATAAATTGTGTGGCACAGTATACTGTTTATTCTGAAAAAAAACACACACATCTCAAGAAGTTGCCCACTTTGAAGTGATTGGATGAAAGTACCCTCAAAATCTGCATCTTTCTAGGTGCATGGTGCATTCTAAAAACACTGTAGAGTGGAGTTGGCGTTAAACCCCACCACATCTGATGAATGATAAAGGATATAGGGAAAGTTTATGAATGACTGTCCGCATTATATTAATCATCATTCGTCAACAAGGTAGTGCAACATTGGTGAAAAAAGTTTCATGATGATGTTGACACTGACAACAAGGACAACAATAATCATGATAATAATCATGATACATGAATAGAAAGGTGCAGCAGCAGTAAAGAAGTACAATAAATGGCCAAAAGGAAATTATATAAACCTGGAACTTGAAAGTTCTCCTCAATAATTGCTGGTCTGCTGCAAGCCTGAGTAGAGAAACAATGAGCAATTTCCTATTAAGAACATCACGCACAAGTGTATATCATGCTCAAAAAACAAAATAATTAGACTAAGTCAAGTTTAGCAATCTTCATGTGTGTGTGAATCTTCATGTGTGTGTGTGTGTACATACACAACTTAATCATAGTTGAAAATTGTACATTAAATATTGCAATGTTATACTTTAAAATTAATTTCTTTCAGACGCAAAAGTGTAATTTAATCTACAACTGTCATATATATAGGAAAAAAACCTTTAAAGTAAGGACAATGAAGATAGAGAGCACAAATAATTTTACAACGGTTGGTTCGCCACCCTCCCTCATTTGGGGGGAGGTCCCAGGTTCGAACCCAGTTATCCCCACCCCGTTTAAAAAAAAAACAGTACCTACCGAAAAAAAAAAGATAATGTAACTTCAAAGATGATGTCAAATTATTGGATCAGAACATTCAAAGAGATTTTAAGCCCTGAGATGCAGTTTGGTCAAAAGAATATAAAGATAGATATATGTAGGATAAAAATCAAAATCTGGCAACTGTTCAATCTATGAAACATGGGGCCAAGTCAAAAGGCTGACACTCCAAGTCATATATCATGGTCTTATTAGTTGTGCCTTCATATACTGCCAAACAGAGCAAGCAAATGGAAGAAGCGAAGGAGGATATCATCATTGACCAAAAGATGAGGAGCATTTTCTTAAACGTTCTGTCTAGGTGACTAAGCAACCACTTACATGCCTAAGAGTCTCGGACAGGTCAGCCTCCTCAAAGGTTTCCAATTTAGCATTTTCTCAATTACTTTGTCTAATCAGGTTGTTTCATAAGGTAGTAAATTAGATGCCCTTGAAAATACACCCCATGACATGTATCATGCTTCTTGATATTGGATAGAACTAGAAACTTCATTACAACATCAAGATTCTTCATTAATATCAACCTCACTCCGCTTATTCATGTTGACTGTTGGTTACATTCGTGACAAAGAGGTTGCACTAATTCTACATCAATAAACAGATAAAAATATGAGAGGAAACCATTGAAATGAATGAGATATTTATCCCACTTTCTAATACCTTTGGTTCATGGGCAATGATGGTGGCAAGGATGAGTATGAGAATGAGCATGAGCATAGCATGAGCATGAGAGGAGGGGTTTATAGGCAAAAAAAAATAGGGCAAGAAAGCAACCAAGCAAAGCCACAAAAGAGGAATGAAACCATAGGATTACATGGGTCTCTTTTCTTAAAATTGTTATTCAAACCTCAAAGAAAGTCAGTTTCGTCATAATAATCACTCTGCGCATGTGTGAAACAAAGCATGATGAACGGTGCCAGAATCAGATACCAAAATCAATTTATGCTATCAAAGGTACTTGAGGCACTCACCTAGACGATGAGACGAGGCGAGGCGCCAACAGTTCACCTCGCCTCAGCCAATCTCGCCTCGGCAATTAGGCAGGGCCATAGAGACCTTTGGACCAAGCCCACTTGGGCCACCCAGTCCATTCCTATAACACGTGCATATATAAATTAAATATTCTTATAGGATTTATATGTGTTGTTGACAAATTTAATGAAATATGTGCATATCTGATCAATTTATAATTTTAATGAAATGTCGCCTCAAATGCCCGAGGCCATCGCCTAGGCATTTGAAGCTTGAGGCGACCCCTTGGTCGCCTCAGTCACCTCTCGCCTTGGACTACATAGTAATCAATTAACATGTATTACTTAATCCCCGATCAAAAGAGCTTAAAAATGGATGCCAGCATGAGCATCCATCCAAGGAATTCCAAAATTTATCCCACTATAATGTTTTAACTTGGTAACTCAACTCCAAGGTCATCTGACGATTTACAAGCAACAACTATATACCTAATAAAAGCCGGTTAGGCAGACTTTTTTTTTTGAAACGTGATTGGTACCATAAATATATTAATAAAAGAAAGGGATGTACAAGTATAAACTATCAGTACTCACCGCCCCTTTACAAAAAATCACCACACCAAGACAGTGTGCCCAATCAACTCCCCATGAACAAAAAGAACGAGAAGTTATGATCCTCCACTTTACAATAATGTTTAGCCCAAATAGCCACTATCTCACAACAAAAGCACCAATCCTCTCTTCTGACCTCACTTCCCTTTTGAAGATTCTATTGTTTCTTTCACTCCACAAGGCCCAGAGAGCGGCATGAAAGATAAGCCACCAAATGATCTTATCGCCCTTGAGAAACCACCTCCTATGCCAATTGGTGTAAAGCTACTGTACCGCATCAAAATGCCCAATAGACTGTTAGAATCTTTGTCCAATCCTCATCCAAATGCCCTTCGCGAGGGGACATCTTGTGAAAAGATGGTCCAAGTCCTCCTCGTCTCTGCACATACAACATAAAGTAGAAATCTACTAGAGAAAAGGTGCCACCCTATCACATGTGGGAAGTCGGCCATAGGAGATCCTCCAAACCAAAATCTTCACCTTTGAGTGGGCTCTTGAGAACCCATATCTGCGGTGCCAAGGAGTGGCGTAGTCCCCCATCAGAAAGGAGAGAATAGGCAGATCGAACAAAGAACTTGCCCCCCCCTCTTCCACCTCCAAAGCCATGAGTCTGCCTTACTGCCATCGGAACTGAAATCAAGGAGGAAAGTCAAGAGCCATTTCAGCTGGTCCATCTTCTCAAGGGTGAGATTCCTCCTAAACGTGGGGGCCCAAATAACCCTGATCAACTGTGCATCAAAAGACTGAGTCACGGAAACCTCGTGACCCCCACTATAATGTACAATGACGGGAAGGCCTCTACAACTGCCATCTATCTTGCCAGAACAAGCATCTCTCTCCGTCACCCAAGTTGACCCGAACACTGGCTCTGATGAAGTCTACACGTTGTAGAATACCTCTCCAAATCGGGGAGACATTATACATATCGGACGGGAGTAAATCCCACACTCTGAACGGAGAGTAATATCTCTGTGTGATCAGCTAAGCCCACAACCCATCATCCTCTGCCCCCGGCCTCCACAACCACTTACACAATAAGGCTAAATTGAAGTGTACGATATTCTTGATGCCCACACCCCCGCTTCCTTGCTTTGACATACTCTGTCTCAAGAGATATCATGACATCCTCCATCTCTGCTCCCACTGCCATGCAAAAAGAATCTAGCCTGAATGGACTCTAACTTCTTTGTCATCGTCTTCGGGATTCTGAAAATGGAGAGAAAATAGATCGACAAACTATCTAGCATAGATCTGCATAGAACCAGGCATCCTCTACACGATAGTAGTCTAGCTTTCCATCCTGCAAGTCTAGACTCGTACTTCTGCACCACCTCCTGCCAATCCCTACAATGAAGAGGCCCAGGAGACAAAGGGAGGCACAGATAAGAGAAAAGGAATTCCCCAATCTGACACCCAAAAATGAGAGTTGCCCTCATGATAACTAACTCCTCCATACTGATCCCCACTAAGTGAGTTTTGTTGTAGTTCACCTTCAGCCCACTGATATCCTGCACTATCTCTAGCATCAATCTGGCATCAACCAATTGTTGCTCCTCCTCGGCTAGGAATAAGATAGTGTCATCGACATACTGTAGATGGATGATATTACTACTAAACTAGCCTACATGGAAGCCTCCAATAACCCCTACTGCCTCAGGTCTCATCTACAATCTCCTCAAGATTTGAGACCAGAACAAAGTGAGGAAATTGGGTCTCCCTACCTGAGTCCTCTCCCACTGAGGAAGTAGGAGGAAGGCTGCCCATTAATGAGCACAGCGAAGGAAGCTGACAAGATACACTCCCGTATCCATGAAATCCATCTTTGATCAAAGCCCATCTGCACTCGCACCTGAAAGAGGCAACTCCAGTTGATCTTGTCATATGCTTTCTCAAAGTCCAATTTAAGAACCACGCTTTTTTCTTTTGAAGTTTCATAGCACGTAGATACTCATGAGCAACAAGAAAATTCTCCCGAATGTGTCTTCTCCTGATAAAAGCCCCCTAGTAACTACTGACTATGCCATCCATCACCCTACGAACTCTCCTTGCTAAGACCTTAGTAATGACTTTAAGTGTTGTTCAACAAGCTAATGGGTCTAAAATCTGCCAGATCTTGTGCCCCCTTCTTCTTCAGGATCAAAAACAAGAGAGTTTTGTTGATACCGCTCAAATGAACTCTGCCTTCTTAGAATTCTGTGATAGCACCAATGAAGTCCTCCTTGATGATGTCCCAACAATGTTGAAAGAAGACCACAGGAAAGTCATCTGGCCCCGGAACCTTGTCACCTGCAAGAGAGAAGAAAACTGCGTGTCTAATCTCCTCCTGAAAGGGACTAGTGAGAAGCACGCTCTCTATAGAGGAAAGGTGGAGAAGCAAATCATCTGCAAAGTCCGGTCTGCTCATCCATGGTTTTTCGTCTCGAATATCGGTTCCGTCTCGAAAAGGCGAAAGAGAAGAGATCTCAAAAAATCTCAAGAGATCAGGTTCGGTGATTTCGAAAAATAAAATCATATATATATATCCTATTTCTAAGAAAATCTTTTTTTTCTAATAATCACTCAATTTCACGAACATATTTTTCTAATTGACAACTCAATTTTACAAAATATAGAGTAATGATAACAATAACAAATTCATTCACATGCACCAATGTCGATACACATCAAAAGGGACAGAGAGGGAGGCATGAGAGAGAAGAGAGAGAGATAGAGAGAGGGAGGCATGAGAGAGAAGAGAGATATAGAGAGAGGGAGACATGAGAGAGATAGAGAGTCGCTCTCTCACTGTTCGTCACAAAGATAGAGAGAGGGGGGAGGGATGGAGGGACGGGGGAGAGACGGAAGGAGCCAGGGAAAGAGCACGGGAGAGGGGGCACGAGAGAGATAAAAAGACTGAGAAAGAGAAAGAGAGTGAAAGGTTACCTCGCGGCCGCCGGCAAAGATTGACGAGCTCGGAGGTCGTTGACGATGGTCGACGACGAAGACGAGGTCGTTGGCCAACGTCCTTTGCAATGGCGGCAATGGTTGGGAGTGAACACGCCTCGACGACGGCGACCGTGTCGAGGTCCGACGAAAACCCTAGCTCTCCGGACAGGAAGGGGGGCATCGGGAGTTGGGGGCGAAGGGTTTGGGATCAGGTGGTTCAGGGGTTTAATTTAAAGGGGATTTGGAAGTTCGGATCCCCAACGGGTTTCGACCGGACCCGCCCGACACGCCTCTGCCTTCCCGCCTAAAGACCCCGCCCGACCACGCGCGAGAATGGTGAATCACGTGCATTTCATTTCTCAGAGAGCAACCCGAGACCAAGATCTCGCCGAGATTGCATACCATGTGCTCATCTGCTCCTTAGTTAAAAGCCTGGCAAAAAACTCCATGGCGTGCCTTCTGATGTCTTCCTCTATGTGTACAGTATGATCACCTATCTTGATGAAAGTAATGTGATTCATCCTCCTACCCAAGACAACCCTATGGAAGCAAGGTTCTCCGAATCGGATCGAGCTGGATCGCCCCGATCTGATCGGATTTTAGGCGAACCAATTCGATCTCGTGTCGGCCTTTCCCGATTCTTCACTGGGATCGGCTTGACTCGACTGGGATCGAGACGGATCGCCCGATCCCACGCGGTTCCAGGCGATCCCGCCCAGACAACGCCATTTGAAACTCAAATGGGGTGGGTTTACCAGTTTGGGGCGGGGGGAAGGCCATCCAGGGGCTTTTGTCCTTGGGGTTTTTTTGACTAGGATTTCACTCTCACACACCATTTCGTTTTCTTCTCTTCTCTTTCTCTCTCTTTGCTCTACATCACACAACTCTCTCTCTCTCTCTCTCTCTCTCTCTCTCTCTCTCTCTCTCTCTCTCTCTCACACACACACACACACACACTCTCTCCCCTCTCAATCTAGACTCATTGTTGAAGGAAGATCAAGGGTGGGTAGTGTTGGAAGCTTACTTCTAAGCTCATCTAGGGTCATTTTCTCCAAGAGATCTTCAAAGATAAGTCTCTTTCTCTCTCTAAAAATACTTTCTCTCTCCTCAAGTTCTTGATTAGGGAATGATTTTTTTGCTATTTTAATATGTTTGCAATCTCCTAAGCCTATTAATCACTCCACCATCCCCCTCTAGCACTCTCTCTAGAACCTCTCTCCTCATAATTAGGTTAAGGTATTTTTTACTATTTTGATTATTTTGCACTCCCTAAGCCTCTTTATCACCCCACGATCCCACCATGGTCCCCCTCTCTAGCACTCTCTTTCTCTCTCTAGAATCTCTCTCTCTCTCCTCAGAATTAGGCTTAAGGGTGATTTTTTTACTGCTTTAATTATTTTACACTCCCATAAGTCTCTTTATCACCCCACCACTCTAGCACTCTCTTTCTCTCTCTAGAACTTCTTTCTCTCTCCTCTAAATTAGGCTTAGGGGTGATTTTTTACTATTTTAATTATTTTGCACTCACCTAAGCCTCTTTCACCCCACCATGGTCCCCCCTCTCTAGCACTCTCTTTCTCTCTCTAGAACTCTCTCTCTCTCCTCAGAATTAGGCTAGGGGTATTTTTTACTGTTTCAATTATTTTGCACTCCCCTAAACCTCTTTATCACCCCACTATAGTCCCCCCTCTCTCTAGCACTCTCTTTCTCTCTAAAACCTCTTTCTCTCTCTTCAGAATTAGGTTTAAGCGGTATTTTTTACTATTTTAATTATTTTGCACTCCCCTAAGCCTCTCTAATACTTTAATTGTCTTCCTAGGTCTGACTTTACATTGGCCGAAGATATGGCATCCCCTAGTGGGCACCATTGTTTATCAAACATCGAAGGATTCCACTTCGGCTATATGATGATGATGATGATGATGATGATGATGATGATGATGATCCTAGTCAAGGTGGTGCAAGTGTAGCCACTCATTCCCAAGTATCAAGGCCGGTCTCCAAAGGGACTGTCTTCATAGAGGAGCTATATTTCAGCCATGCTACACAAGATAGGGATCATAGTAGTAGGAGAACAAAAGATATCTCAGTTAAGAAAAGGAAGGAAAAGGTTAAGTATGTACATCCACCACGAACAACACTTGAACAAAGTATTTAAGACAGACTACAATCCAAACTTCATCCCTTATCGGCGGAATTGGTTGAGGAAGAAGAAGGTAATGAAGAAAGAGTTCCTGCAAAGAGCAAGAGAAACAAGTGAAATTTATGGCCAGTTGAGTACTCCGACATATCATCTCCTCCACTAACTTTGTATACTAACTTTGTCCTTAGCTTCCATTTGAAATTGTTTGAAAACTTACATATCTTCCGATCTTAATTCTTGCTTCTTTTTCAGGAGGAGGGGCTTATGCTTACCCTGCAGGTTATTATGGTTATCCCCCCTCTGATGTGTCTTCTTATTCAAGAAGAGGGTATTATGAGTATGCTCCATATCCAGCCTATTTAGACACATCATCACAGTAATCAACTGGAGGTAGCTACCAAGTCCCTGAGATCCTGAGTTGGACACCTATCATGACAATGTACACCAACACCAAGAAGTATAGTTGATATCTCACGGACTACCAACTCATGTATGCCACGTACATGTCATAGAATGACTGTGTACAATATATAAAAAACTCTTTCAATGTTCGCCTCCAATGAATAAAAGGTAACTATTTCATGCAATCCTTACATCATTTTAGTATGTCAACTATTTCATGAAATTTTGAGCAAATGTCAACTATGTCACATTAAATTTGATCAATAACTATGTTAAAATGATTTTTCCATTTTTTTAGATAGTTTAGAAGTTTTTTATAGTTTTAATGGACATGCCTATCCCCAGTCGAGTCTGTCAACATGACTCGGCCAAGATCGATCTGGGATTAGACCGGATCAGTCAATCCCACCAATCCAGATCGGTTTGGGACCGGCCAATCCGATCCCGATCCCCGAAGCTATGTTTTTGTCCCCTTCCTTAACCATTTCTCCCTAGATCTCTGCTTCCAGTAAATTTCTTCCACGAGCGAGCAGCAGGTTGAATAGTAAAAGAAGATGGTATCGAATGGGACAAGGTTCTCTGCTTCCAGTAAATTTCTTCCCAGATGAGGATCTCATCATACTCTGCTCGAAGGGAATTTCCTCTCATCCTATCAGCATCATCCATCAAACCTACCTCCTCCAGAAGGTCCATAGCCTCTACCTGATGAAGAATCCTCTCCTTCTCCTGACTACCTGGAAGATGCCTGCTCGCGCCCCATATTCTAAGAACCTGAGCGAAATGCTTCAGTTTACCAATCAAAACAGCCATGCAAGACCCCTATGGCCTTGGACAAGACCATTCCCTTTCGATTGTGTCCAAAAAATCTACCTCTCTAAGCCGATATCTCTCAAATCTGAAAGCATGTCTCCCCTCATGACCACAGCTGATCGTCAAGAGAATAGACTTGTAATCAGAGATCGACCTAGCCAAACATGAAGACTGCACATGAGGAAAGTGGTCCTCCCAGTCCACATACACCAAGAATCTATCGAGCATGGAGCAAGATGGAGTCTCCCGCAAATTGGACCAAGTGAACAGAGCCTTCACCAATCCAATATCAATGAGAGCAGCCTATTGGATGAAGTCACAGAAATCCTCTGTCTCTCTCGAAAGAAGATGAACTCCCGTCTTCTCCGAAGCCACAGTCACCGCATTAAAATCTCCAACTACACACCAGGGCCGGCCCGATGAGAGATAGAACCCAAGCAATTCATGCCACAAAGCTCTCTTGCCTTCCAAGAATTAAGGGCCATAGACCTCGAAAAAGTCCCAAGAGAAACCGTCCCTTAAGCATCGAAAGTGAAGAGAAACGGCCCATCGACCAACCTCTCTCTCGTCCTCCACCTCAAACGGGTTCCATAGCACCATGATCCCTCTTGCCCTTCCCACTACCAGGAGGCCACCCCCTTCACTAGTCTACCACCCCCTATCTCCCTCATCAGCTCCTCTTCATCCCCATCACAATTAGTCTCCTGCAGACAAAATCTCAGCCCTACATCTCCTTACCAGTTCCTTAACCATCCTCCTCTTCTCCCCCCCAATCCCCTCACATTCCAAGAGATGATCCTCATGGGGATTGTATTGTGTTTCCCACCCTCCCTCCTCCTCATCCGCCTCCTCCCCCTCTTCGCTACCACCCGCAACCCTTATTTGAGATTTTTCCTTCTTCGCCTCCCTCACCAACGCCACTAACCATCTCTACTAGATCAGGGTAAGAGACCCCCCCCCTTGATGCCCTTTTCCGCCCCCTCATAGCAGACTCCCAACTTCTCCGCCAAGTCCCTAAAGTGATCCATTGTCAGCCTTCTCCACCACCCCCATCAGCTCCTTCTCATCCTCCTTTCCCGGGATGCCTCCCTCCTGCCCCTCTATAAAGAATCCTACCCCGAAGGTAGGAGTGTCTGATATATCGGCCTCAGAAGGCCATTGGAGTAACCCCACTTCCTCGATTGGGGGGTCTTCAATGGCTGTGATGCCCACCCCTGGAATCTAAGACCTTAGAGGCCCGTCCTCCTTGATGACACCCAAGTCAAGGGTGTGGGCGCCAGGGTAGCCATCTGGGAAAGCAAAGAGTCCAACAGAGGGTCGAACCCTACAAACTCCCTCTAGCAACTTCCGCCTCCTGATCGATGTTGAAGCCACTTCTCCTACTGGTCGACACAAGCATACGCTGCCCCTGCACCGGGAGCAGAGGTCGTGTGCCCAACCGATCTAATGGTTCTGCCACCCGAACGAGACTCCTTACCCCGCCCCGATAGAGCGAGAGGAGAGGATTGCTCCTGCAGTCCGAAGGACCCCCCGACAGTCGACGGAGAGGATGCCGGCATGAGGTGGCGGGGGGGCTCCTGCACTGTAGCCTTCACAACAGTTGCTCCAGAGGAAAAGTATGCCAACGGAGCCCCCGCCGACGGCCGACATAGAGAGGGCAGGCACCGGCAACAGTCCCAGCACCGACGGGTTGAAATGCTCATGTAGCCCTTGCAATGTCGGCACACCAAGAGTCGAGCGGGAGAGACAAGCTTTCGCGAGTCCAGAAGACCCCGCGAAAGTGGCATCAAGTAAGTTTTGGGTCCTCGAATCGGGCCCAATACCCTGGCCCGCTACCCCCACACTCGACCTGACTGTTTGAAGGTGAGCTGGAGGCTGGACCACCTTCCAACCCCGCTCGGCCAAGCGAAACTGGTTTCCACCCGACCAACCCCAGTCCAAATTCAAATCGCCCGCCATCCGTCTCGTCCAGTCGTCTTCAACCTCGCGACGGCAGGTGGTTGCCCTAGCAATGGCGGCAACCCCTCCTACAGCTCCTCCTACACCAAGAGACGGACGACAAAGGCGGTGCCGACGAGGACCATCATGACGACGGCGGGGTTGCCGCCAGGCAGGCCACCAAAAAGTCGGCCACAACCGCCATTCACGAACCAATCGACTTGAAGCCGAGCAATCCCCGAACCACCCTACTGAAGCTGCGGACCAGGGAAGCCACGCCTTCTTCATCACAGAGAAGAAGGGGGACACCCTCCATGATGACACATACCCTCCTCACCTGCGGGTTGGGGAAAGTACCCCTAGTCTCCGACCTCCTCCGTAAGCGTAGCAGGACTACGCCCGCCGCTAGGAAGCCAGTGTCAATCAGCATCGACACTACGCCCTCGTCCTGCCCCACTGCTAGAAACAACGTCCAGGAGACACGGGCTACCTGCCAGTGGCACCCATAGCTCTCCAACAGCCGTTGCCTAACCTCCTCTGCCGCCGCAACCCCCTCCACCAAGGAGACACAAAAACCTCCTCAGCCAACCAGATTTCCCTTGAAGAAGCTCCTCCGGAAGCTCCCTCGCATCGAGCCACCTCGGAGATGGGGCATCCTTCACCACCTCCACGAAGGACGGACTTAAGAAATTGCCAAGCATCCAGAAGAAGGATATACATAGATAGCTTAGAGAATACTAAACAACACTCCACCCCTTGGATTGAGTTCATAAAAAGGGAAACCCATTCGGTTAGATAACATTTATCAATTCTTTAGCTACCTTAGGCTCTCCACTGCATCATTTGTTGAACCAATTCGGAACTCTCCGCCGGTTGCATGCCTATCAAGGATGACAAATCTTCAAAAAGTTAGAAATGATCTCTTCAAAAATGCCTCAAGTGTTATGCCAGACCTGCTTAAATATTCTGCCATTCCTCTCGACCCAAATTGCTCAGAGCACAGCATGAGAAAAAGTAATCCAGAGCTTGCTGTAGCCCTTTCCTGGACATATCTGCTTCCAACCCTGCAGAAAGTCAGCGACATTTCTAGGTTCCCACCACAAAATGTCAAGAGCCTTAGTAAGAAAAAATCATAGTATCCTCATGATGCTGCACTCAACAAAAATGTGATTGTTAGATTCTTGATAGGGTGCACAGAAGGGGCATCTCTGTTGTAACACTGGGAAAACTATCCTACTCTGTCAGCAAAGGACAATCTTCCCAACACCAATGTCCAGGGGATGATGATAATTTTATTTGGCACCCTAGCCTTCCAGGCCTGCCTTTAGAGGTAACACTCACTTTACTCATTTTATTTTTGAGTGAGAGGAACCTCTCCTCTCAGCTCTGGTCCTTAAATACTCTTTTTATTTTTGCAATAAAATTGGAGGTACAACCACAATTCTTTCGGGAGAAAAGAAACACTCATTTCTTTACAAAGATTTCCTTTTCGTAAAAAGAGAAACCCTTATTTTGTTTAGTTACCCCATAATCCTGAACATCCAACTTGCTGAAACCCTAAGAGACAATTCCAAACCTTTGCAACAGTTTTGACTCTTCGATCCCTGGATGAGACTGCACTAGATTGACTAAAGACCAAACCCTTTTATCTTTCCACTTATCAACTGTTTTAGTTCCTTTCTAAGGAATTATTCCAATTGTCTTCCTGTGACACTTCTCTGATGAAATTTATTATTCTTTATAACTCTTCAACTCTTGCATCTGTTTCTTGTACAACTTTGAAACATTTTTCTTTAATTCTTGCAACACAATAGCCTTGAACATAAGCTACAATCAACCTAGAATCTCTAACAACATGTCTGATTTTAAGCACTAGATTTTTATCTAGAACCAAGAATCTCCCATTTCCTGCATCAAGATGTTACCCATCTCTAGAGAAAAACAACCTTTTATGCAAGTTGTGCAGTTTCTTTGAAGTAATTAACTATTGCTCAGGTGTCTCCCCTTCTCGTATTACTGCATGGTTTTCTCCATGGAGTTGGGTTTTTCTTAATCTACACTTTGTAATTTTGCTAAATGGTGAGATCTGTGCAAAAAAAAAATTGTGCATGTTTTAGATGCTATAAATGAAATATGTAGTTCAAACTGCTAGAAATGAAATGCCCTTTCAACTAAAAACTGAACACTTCAAAACAGAGTGGACAGCATAGGGCCGTGATGATGTAGGTCAAGATACATGGAAAACTGCATATTTCAGGAGCTTGCCAAAAAGTCATGGTTGTCAAGGCAGGCACCTAGGCGACAAGGTGCTTTTCAAATCCCAAGGCGCCAGACCACCTTGTTGCAACATGAAAAGGCAATCAAGGCGGACGCCTAACGGGCGAGGCGCCAAGGCGCCCGCTTAGTAGCCTTGGGCCTAGTGACCCGTGACCAGACCAAGACAGACCGGCCCGGATCCAGATGAACTGGATCCTTTATTTAAACCCTCGATCCCCAACCCCAATCCCCATTCCCCCAACCCTTTCTCTCCCCTGTTCAGCCATTTTGTTCCTACGGTTTGTGCCTGTCCTCCATCAGGCGGCCACAGTCCGCCGCCGCCGGAGCCATCATCTTCCACCACGGGTGCACCAGCCGCGCTGGTCCATCATCCTCCACGCAGGCCCGTCTTCTTCCACCGCCGACTGTCATGGTCCACTGACTCCGGCGCCAGTCCGTCGCGGTCTGAGCCTCCCTCTACCACCTCCAGGAAGCCCCCCCCTCTCTCTCTCTCTCTCTCTCTCTCTCTCTCTCTCTCTCTCTCTCTCTCTCTCTCTCTCTCTCTCTCTCTGGATCCCCTCCTATCTCTGTCCAAGACTGCAGCCCCCTTCCTCTCTCCCTTCCCTCTTCCTCCTTTTCCCCACCTCTCTCTCATTCTCTCACACTCTGTCTCCCGACTCTCCCCCCATCCGAGACTCCGAGCCTCTCTCTCTCTCTCTCTCTCTCTCTCTCTAAGACATTGAGCCCCCACAAGGGGCATCGCCACCCCCCTCTTTCTCTCTCTCTTGCACAAACCGTCTCTCTCTCTCTTCCTCCTCTCCCCACCTCTATCTTCCCCCTCCGTCTCTCTCTCTCTCACCCAAACACAGTCACACACACACACTTTCTCTCCCCTCTCTTTTCCTCTCCCCCACCTCTCTGTCAGTCTAAGCCCCAACAGGGGGCTGCGGAGGGGGCCGAAAGGCCCCTCTCTCTCTCTCTCTCTCCGGGCCCCTACAGGGGGCTGCGGAGGTGGCCGAGGGGCCTCTCTACCAGACAGACCACTCTGCCACCCCTCTCTCTCTCTCTCTTGCACATAATCACACACAATCTCGCTCCCCACTCTCTTCCTCCTCTCCCCCACCTGTCTTCCCCTTCCGTGTGTCTGTCTCTCTCTCTATCACAAGTTACTGCATTTAATTCTTAATTTTCTGTAAGTTTATGCATTCAATTCTAAATTTTATGCGATTTTTTGATTTTTTAAAGTGGTTCGTACCACTGTGTTGTATTAAAGTAAAAACGAAGAGATATACAAGTATAATCTGTGTGCCCCCATCTCTGAAATTTCTTTTTCATATATTTTATTCATGATTTGTATACTGGGGGGATATGTATTTGAGTTTTTCAATTAGTGGCCAAGGTGTCACCTAATCGCTTAGGGTCCCCTTGAGTACCTTGGTCACCTTGTCGCCTTGACAACTATGCAAAAAGCAACCAAATAACTCACCCAAAGCAAAAACCACTTGAGGAATAAGTTGGAGAAATCTAAGTGCACTATTGGCAGTAAATTAATATAAATATCAAAAAGGTTTGCATTGAATGACAAATTTAGGCATTTGAAGAAATTTTATATAACAAATCATTGACAGATTTCATTTCACCTCAATATTGTATATGCCAATTTTCACATCAAATGAGGAAGCAGATATGACCCCAGGCATTTTGGGACACCAGTGGACGTCAAAGTTGCAACTGGTACTGGGTGGCAATTCACGGACTACCTGACTCAAAAAGGCCCAACATTAGAACATGATGTGGAAAACGTTCGTTGAGCTAAGAGCATCAACTAAAAGAACAAGACAACCAGAACTTAAACAGGTGGGTTAGGCACTATCTACCTCCCCATTAACAGTATCCCAGCAAATAGTCCGATTGTCTTTGGCACAAGTGAGCAAATATAAGCTGTCACTAGGGCACCATGACATAGCAATAACACCTGGTCAACCATTGAAGCATACAAGTTCTATCAGACTCAACTGAATAAAACAATATGAGAAACACACAGTCAACTACTTATTGAACCAGAATCAACCATATGTTCCTCCCATTATCATAAAAATCTAAAGTATAATTTCTCTTACAAGGCCAAACCATGCTGATTGACAAGTAAAACAAGAAAAAGGCACTTGTATCAATAACTTGAACCAAAGGAAAATGAACATGTGCAAGATAATGGTATAGCAATGTTTTCCATATCACACAAAAGCTGCACTAGCTTTTCTCTTTTTATGTGTGGCATCTTAAGAAACAAGCATGCTAAGCAACAGAAAGATCGATTACACTCGCTTCCACCAAAATACAATATCCTTTAGCTGAGCAACATATAACTTCCAAATTACTATGTACTTATAACACGGTATTTATGTAAATGGGGTGGTTCCTCATCTAGTTGAAGGTTGCTTGATTTGGTATCAAAACAAGACTCACAGAAGTTGAACAACCAAGAGCCAAGAATCATCATACAGACTTGATTGTAACTTGCTAACAACTAGTACAAACACGATAGCAAGTTGTACATGAACCTCATTTCTCTTTGTAGACTGACAGCTTTTAGTCATGCAGTTTTTTTTTGCAAGTGGGTGGTACCACTATTGTATTAAAAGTCAAAAATTGGTGTACAAGTGCAGTCAATAAGTTCCCAAAAAATCCCTATACATCAAAGGGCCTACATCAAGACAGTGTGTGACTCCATTATCCTCCCAACAAAACAAAAAGGGAAGAGTTATGAGCATTCACATTACAAAGGAGCCTCCCCCATTCCCTCACTCTTTCACCTATAAACAAGGCCAATCTTTCCGCCACTCTAGATTCACCTCTAAAAGTTCTATTATTCCTTTCACCCCATATAGCCCACAAAGTAGCATGGAAAATGATCAACCACATGTGTCGATCTTCTTTTAGGCTTCATCTTCTGCCCCCAGTTCTTTAGCAAAATGTGCATGCTGCTAGGTAGGCTGATATCCTCCTATGTCTGGCTAGCAAGCGCGTCCCGAATGCCCTGTGTGTAGGAGCAACCTACAAGAGATGGTCCGAAGTCTCCTCCTCCTCTCCACACAAGCAGCAATCAGTGGGTAAACCATGTAAGAAAGGAACAAGTCCATCCCGAGTCGGCAATCTCCTGTGGAAAATCCTCCAAATGAGTATCATCACCTTCAGTGGGCTCCGAGAAGACCAAATCTGTGGCTCGAGTGATCGTGCACCCCTCCGTCGGAGATGAAAGAGTACGCTGACCTGACTGAGAATGCACCCTCCTTTCCCCATCTCCACCACCACTCATCCTCTCTATCTGGGTATGGGGCAAAGTCGATGAGGAGGCCAAGAAAGTCCTCAAACTCATCCATCTCCTCTGGTCTAAGATTCCTCCTAAAGGTCGGTGTCCACGTACCCCTTGATAGCTAAGGGACTAAGAAATTGATGCCATAGGTGCTACTGCCACTGCAAAAAGTCTCAAAAAGGAATCCTCCAGTGTATGGTCTCCACACCAACTGTCCTTCCAAAAGAGGCATTTGTCGCCTCTTCCCAACTGTACCCGGACACTAGAGGATAGAATTTCCTCACAAGAAAGAATGCCTCACCAAATGGGTGAGATATGGCACTGAGATGTTGGTGCCATGTCCCAATCTCTCACTCTGCCATAATATCGTTGTCTAATGACTTCTGCCCACAATCCATCCTCTCCCGCCCCTAGCTTCCACAGCCACTTGCACAGGAGGGCCAAGTTGAAATCACTAATATTCTCGATACCCACACATCCCAGTTCCTTGCTTCTGGCAACCCTACCCTATGCTATGCCATGCCAACCTCTGCACTTTTGTCCACTGCCATACCAGAAAAATCTCGCCTGGACAGATTCAATGCTCTTAGCCATTGTCTTGAGAATCCAGAAAATGGAAAGAAAATAGATGGGTAAACTACCCAGCATGGACTTGCAAAGGATCAATCTCCCCCATAGGAGAGCAGCTTAGCCTTCCAAGTTCCTACACCCAGCATGGACTTGCAAAGGATCAGCCTTCCAAGTTCCTACACCCAGCATGGACTTGCAAAGGATCAATCTCCCCCAAAAGAGAGCAGCTTAGCCTTCCAAGTTTCTACCTACTAGCCTAGACTCATATCTTTACACCATAGGCTGCCATTCGCTACACAAAAAGCCCCCGGGGACAGTGGTAGACCCAAGTAGGTAAGAGGAAAGCCCCCTATATGACAGCCTAGAATGGAAGCCACCCTCTAAAGTGCCCTCTCCATCATGTTCACACCCACCAATATGCTCTTACTGAAGTTGACTTTGATACCGCTGACTTCCTCCAATAGCTCTAACATCCACCTAGCCACATAAAGCTGAGGCTCCTCGTCTGCTAGGAATAAGATGGCGTCATCTACATATTATAGGTGATTAATACTACCGCTGCCTCTCCCAATTTGAAAGCCTCTAATCAATCCTACCTCTTCTACTCTCATCCACATGCTGCTCAAAATGTGGGCTATCAGCACAAAGAGGATAAGGAACATAGTGTCTCCCTGTCGGAGCCCTTTGTCACTGTGGAAAGTTGAAGTAGGTTTCCCATTGACAAGAACAGCAAAGGAGGTAAATATAATGCAGTCACGAATCTAGCCAATCCATCTCTCCCCAAAACCCATGTATCCTAAGACATCAAAGAGACACTGCCAATTAACTCTGTCATAAGCCTTCTCGAAGTCCAATTTTAGCACTACCCCTTTCTTCCTCTGACTCTTCATGGCAAAGAGACACTCATGAGCCACAAAAAAAAATTCCTGAATGTGTTTGCCACTGATGAAAGTCCCCTGGAAGTTACTAGCAAGCCTGTCAATGACACTATCCATTCTGCCTGCAAAAAAATTGGTGATGATCTTGTAAGTACCATTCAAAAGACTAATTGGTCTAAAATCTCGAAAACATAACGCTCCTTGTTTTATAGGGAAAAGGACCAAAAGGGTTTTATTAAAGCCCTCAGGTGAGCCCTCCCCTCTTGGAATTCCTCCACTGTAGCCATGAAGTCCCCCTTGATGATATCCCAACACCTCTGAAAGAAGGTCAGTGAAAAGCCATCAAGGCCTAGAGTTCTATCTCCTATAAGAGAAATGCCTGGCATATCCTCCTCTAAGAAGCTATGGGAAATGGCTTCCCTCTCAGAAGAAGACAGACATGGTAGGAGATCCAAGGCAATCTTCGGTTTGTTGAAGTCCTCTTCAGTGAACAGTCTAGCGTAGAACTGTCTCGCCTTCTCTCTAATGTCCTCCTCCCTGTAGACAGAGTGATCTCCCACTGCAATACAAGTGATGGAATTAACCTTTCTCCTCCCTGAGGGAATATGTTGAAAGTATGTAATATTCCTATCTCCCTTCTTGATCCATCTATCTCTTGACCTCTGCTTCCAGTAGATCTTTTCTCTTATGAGTCTCTCCTCAAATTCTTTCCTGAGAGCATCCTTGTGGCTTCTGTCTACGTCATTCAATAATCCTACATCCTCTAAACAGTCCATCCCCTCAATCTGTTGGAGAATTCTATCCTTCGTTGCTCCTCCACGGAGTGTTCCATCTACACCCCAAGGCTTAAGAGCCTATACCACATGATTCATTTTGCCCACAAGCAGCGCCATTGCAGACCTTTCATGTCTTTAAGCATTCCATGCATGCCTAACAGTGTCTAGAAAATCTACCTCCCTGAACCAGAATCTCTCAAATTTGAAACTCCTCCTCGAGTGTAGCTGGTCTTCAAGAGTTGGGTTTGTGGTCCGACACCGACCTCACCAAGAGTGACACCTACACATGAGGACAATGGTCCTCCCAATCAACTAAGATTACAAACCTATCCAACCTGGAGCAAGTGGGATCTGCCCACAGATTCGACCAGGTGACTAGTACATTTGTCATCCCAATATCAATCAAAGCAGCTTCCTCAATGAAGTCAGTGAATTCTTCCATCTCCCTTGAGTGATTGACCTCTCTCGTCCTATCTCATGGTGTAGAAATAGTATTAAAGTCCCCTCCTACACACCAAGGTCTGCTTGAGCTGTGGTGATGATGAAGCAACTCTTTCCACAGAAGCCACTTCTCCTCCCTACTTTGATGGCCATACACCCCCGTGAAGTCCCAAGAAAAGCCATCCTTTACATTCCAAAAATTAAGGGAGATGGCCCATCTGTTGATCTGTATGTCTTGCTACACCTTTTCCACTTCATACCGATTCCATAGAATCATGATGCCCTCGGATCTCCCCCCAACTAGATAAGCCACGCCCCTTTCCAGGCTTATTCCTCCTAGCTCGCTCATGATATCCTCCCCATCCCCTTCACATTTGGATTCTTTTAGAAAAAAAAAATACCAATGTTGCACCTTCGGATCAGCTCTTTCATTGCCCTCCTCTTCTCCCCCCCCCCCAAATCTCCCTCACATTCCACGAGACAATCCTCATAAGTTCGAAGGAGTGTCCCTCCCCTCCTATTCTTCCTCCCCCTCCCCCACTCCCCTCTTCTGAGATTTTACTCCCTTGCCAAGTTTATATTCCATATCTTCTAGATTTTGGTGAACACCCCCTTCGAGTCCTTCTCTATGTCTGCAAAAGAGATGCCCACCTTCTCCGCTAAATCCCTCATCTACTCCGCCGCCCTCTCCACCATTTCCACCAGCTCCTTTACCTCCTCCCTCCCCAGAGCACCCTAAACAGCCAAGTCCTCCTCCTCCGACTACCCCTGAACTGTCATTCTGCCCCCTTCCAGTGTCTCTGGAATGACTTCCTCTCCTTCCGAGCTCGTCTCCTCCTGTCGATCAGATGGGGCTTCCCGGTCACCGGCATGCACTCCTACGGATGATTGTTCCAGTCGAGGGTGGCTGTGGCAAGTTGCAGACAATGGTCCAGGATCGGCCCCATGCGCAGAGATCACAACCCCCCTGATCGCGAGACTTGTAGCAATTGGGCGAGGGAGAAGGGTCGCCTTGGGTCGATTGTACCCGGAGTCCCCGCGGCCCTGGGTCGTGAGTAAGTAGCAGACTTGCAGGTTCTGGATCAGGCCGTTCACATAAAGGCGGCCCACTTCCGTCCCAAGCTCCGGCCGATGTAGAGGTGGCGCGAAGCCCGCTGGTTCATGCAAACCCACCCCTGGCCCGAGGCCCAACGGCTCAGGAAGAATAGACGCCCGGCTCAACCGAGTCGGCCTCTCGCCTTGGTTCAAATTTGAACCAGGGCCAAAGGGCGTGCCACGAACCCCACCATCACCGCCTCCTTCCTCCTCCCGTCTAGGCCCCGGTTGCCCTAATGCCACCTGTCGCTGCCCTTGGAGATAAAGCAACGTCTACACCCAAACTGCAAACTGCCGCCCTCCAAGGCGAAGAAGAGAATCATCGGGGGCACCTCCCTAGGGCTGCTAATCCTCACCGTAGTCTGGACCGCCGTGAGGGACTTCGCCGGCGCGAAGCTAGTAGTATCCACCACCACTGTCCCAAAAGACCAGACTAGTGCCACCACCCCTTCTTCGTTGCAAAGGACCAGGGGGATCCCCTCGAGGTGAATATCCAGCTCCAGGCTTCTAGCCCCACTTTGAATTGGATTTATCCCTGGGTGAGCCTAAAGTTAACCCAGAGATAATCTTTTTTATACTTTGATTGAGAGTTATAGTTAACTAGGTTTAAAAATAGGTTAACCAGGGATTATCCCTGGGTTTCAAAACCCACCCCCTTAGGTGGGTTAACCCATGCTATTCTCTCTCTCTCCATTAATTAATAATATATCTTTCTCCTCTCTCTCTCTCCTAATTAATGTTACACTTCTCTCTCTACTATAATTAATGTTATCCTCTCTCTCTCTTAATCTCGAAAGTTTGTGTTTAATAACTTTTATCATTGTTAAATTTTTAGTTAGTAATATTAAAAATATTTTTATTAAAAAATTATAATTATAAAAATATATTTATCATATAGAATGTGATGTTCTAGATTTTTTAGATATTTTTCGAATCATGATCCGTGGGTTTCGGATCGCTTTCATGGGCTCCGAAGTACGTTTTACGGTTTACTCGGATTTTTGACTGATTAGCCTACGAAACACCGTGTAGGACGAACCGCTGTGTTTTCCAACTCCAGGACATTATAGGCGCGTTGTGCGTTTTCCGAGGATCGTAGGGATGATTTTTTTATATTTTTTAGATTTTTAA
This sequence comes from Amorphophallus konjac, assembly GCA_022559845.1. Taxonomy (NCBI): domain Eukaryota; kingdom Viridiplantae; phylum Streptophyta; class Magnoliopsida; order Alismatales; family Araceae; genus Amorphophallus; species Amorphophallus konjac. The sequence goes on from CM040121.1 coordinate 268,082,857, forward strand.
AAACTCAAAATATTTCTATATATATTTTTATTAAAAAATTATAATTATAAAAATATATTTATCATATAGAGTGTGATGCCTCGAATTTTTCGGATATTTTTCAGATCAGGATCCATAGTTTTCGGATCGCTTTCGTGGGCTCAAGAGTGTGTTTTACGATTTACTCGGGTTTTTGGCTGATTAGCCTGCGAAACCCCGTGTCAGACGAACCGTTGTGTTTTCCAGCTCCATGACATTATAGGCGCGTTGTGCGTTTTTCGAGGATCGTGGGGATGACTTTTTTTATTTTTTAGATTTTTTAAAATCTCAAAATATTTCTATATGTATTTTTTTTATTAAAAAATTTATAATTATAAATATATATTTATCATATAGAATGTGACGGTCCAGATTTTTTAGATATTTTTCAGATAAAGATCCGTGGGTTTCGGATCGCTTTCGTGGGCTCAGGAGTGTTTTACAGTTTACTCGGATTTTTGGCTGATTAACCTACGGAACCCCGTGTAGGACGAACCGCTGTGTTTTTCAGCTCCAGGATGTTATAGGCACGTTATGCGTTTTCCGAGGATCGTGAGAATAATTTTTTAGATTTTTTAAAATTTTTAAAAGATATATAAATATAATATTTTATTTATCATCATTACCAGGTTAACCTACTACTTATCAAATCACACTAGATTAAAAGTAGATTAACCCACCTCTTTACTACCAAATTAACTACCCTCCTATCAAATTAAAAATGGGTTAACTCCAGACTACTTTAATCAGGTTGAGTTAGCCCACCTCTAACCTAACTCCATATCAAAGTGAGGCCTAGGGTTAGAGAATGCCCTCTCCATCGTCTAGTGTTGTATGCGGAGGAGGGTGCTACCCCCCCCCCCCACATATCCCGCTTTCGCAACCACCGTAGCTGTTTCCTCCAGTCGCCCGACCGCTACGAAGCCCTCCCAATTGATGCGTCGAACATCCTACCCGTCTCCCCATACCGCTAACAACTCCTTGACCCTTTCCTCGTCTACCATCCCCTCTACAAGAGATACCCAAAGGCACCTCCGTAGCCACTGCAGACGGTCCTAGAGAAAGTCCTACTGGATGTGTCCGATGTCAATTTGCCTACCCACCTTTCCTCTCCCGCCTCTATGCATTGTCTCGGACGACTTTTGCGTAAGACTGCGGCAGGGCCACAGGTCTCTCCCCGTCTATCCCATCCTGCCTCCGGAACCTACTGTGTCGCTTGATATGGCCAATTGTCCCCCACTGGAAGCATATCGTGTTCCCCTTCAAGCCAACTCCTGTAGCCCCCTACTCGACTAGTTGCCACCCCCTCGGAGGGGGGGTCTAGTAAGCACCGGCTACTGGCACCGGGGGCTGCCTTGCCCAGCACAGCCTAGTTGCCACCCCCTCGGAGGGGGGTCTGGTAAGCACCGGCTACTGGCACCGGGGGCTGCCTTGCCCAGCACAGTCCCTCTGGAGGGCGAGGCATTTCCCCAGAGCTTCTCACTCTAGGAAGCTAGAGAGAGAAAGTTTAGTGAAACAATTGGGATTTCAATTGAGTAACAAAAGTTGAAAAAAAAACGGCTATAAGTTGGTTTACAATGGCATCGGTTTAATACATTTCAGATCTGATTCTTTTGTTTCAATTTTTAGTTCAGTTATGCTTCAGTATATAAATAATATCAACTCATATATATTTGCTCTTACAGAAGTTTTATATAGTAACAAATATATAGCAGTGTTTCCTCAGCCTAACATTGCTATAATCAAACTTAACACAATTGAAATTACCCCAAAAAAATGTATTCACATAGTGTGACAGTACATATAACTAAACATCCACTATTACATTGATTAATACATTTGCATACACATGCAAAGCATAGAAATGTATACAAATGTAAGAGATACTAAAAAAAAATAAATTTACGGAAGTATACATCCACCCATGCTTAAGAAGGTAAAAGTGCATTTTCCTCAAGTCTACCATCATGCAACTGAAACCATCAAACATCTTAAGATGACATCAACGTATATTGGGAATCAGCACATGGCACTTAGGCACTTCATATGTTCAACAATCTATCTCTGAATCAGTTAGACACGTTGTATCATCCAATTAGAAAACATATCTGAGTTGGAATCTGAAGCACTGAAGAACTGCACAATTCTGTCTGAAATACTAAAATAAAATAGTTTAAAGGTTTAGCACTTCAAACGCCAAGCTCAGATTTAAGGTTTGACACTTTTAGCACTTCAGACACCAAGCTCAGATTTAAGATCAAACACTTACCATTATCAAACAGAGATTTAGTCCTTCAGAAAAAAGAAACAAACCAAAGTTCAGTGTATGACTTAAACACCAAAAATAAGTTCCCTAACATGCAATGCAAGCAATGCTCAAAATATGTTCAGGAATGATATAATGTAATTCCCAATAAAGATCCAAAAACAAATCAAGATACATTAAACATGTGTGCAACATTGGTGCAACTGAAGAAAATGAAAGAGACCTTCAGTATGTCCTACAAATTCCTTCAATGGAGCTATTGCTCTCCTTACATCCCAAAGCTGTGAACAAAGAAGTAGAAAGCTCAACTTAGAGACAGGTTCGTGCAGCTGCAATTCAAATGGTAAAACAAAATTGGCAACTTGTATACTCTGAGAGAAGATGAATTGCCCGCATCAGCTGCAACAATGAGCTGAGTGGACATATCGGGATTCCATTGCAAAACAGTACACCTCCTTGAATCTGACAAACTGATAGATGGACATGAACCAGGTCAATCAATCATAACATGCATCAGCTGTCAAAGGCAAAATTTAAAATGCAATGATAACATGGCTAAAAGCGCTTCATAAACAAGAGCAAAAAACTTGCCTTGTCACAGGTTTCTGCTGCCTCAAGTCCCAAACCACTGACAACACATAAAGATGTGAGATTTTTCATCTTCAGACTTGCATCTACGAGGCTCGCAAAACATGTATATTTTAAATGCAAAGGCAAACCTATTCCTCACCTGTCACCCCATTATACGAAGTAGATGCTAATATAGGCTGAAATTTTGGATTCCATGACACAAAAGAAACTTCACTTTGACCACCAGTCTGTTAAAATAGTTGAAAATGGAGTCAAATATCTAACAGAACATGAAAATTAGATGAACATTGAGTTTTTTTGAAAGTAGCTGAACATTGAGTTGATAGAGTGCAGCTATGCCATAGTAAAAATTCTATCATGAGAACCTCTATCCATAGTTCTACTAGTACTAGATTGTTGTTATAATCAGGCGAACATTAAATACCAACAACCAATTCTAGTCCATGTTACAACTTATTCTGAGATCGCCCTGCATTATAGCAAGTTAAAGTTCATGGAAACTCATTGACACTTGCAACTCAAAATGGGAGAAAACAGAACCATTTTTGGAGAAATGCAAGTCAAGTGTGAAGGACAAAATCAAAGTAATATTTGGAAAGTAGTGTAAAATGGACTACCAACTCATGATCAGCTGAAAAAGAACAAGCCGTGTTTCATCCGCAAACATTCAGCAGAATACTTGCGCATGTGGAATTGTAGATGTATCACTGAAGGCTTCTTATGAGAGTTGAAAAAGACATGGGTGAAAATCCAAAGAAAGCAAACTGATGGGGGAATGGAGAAGGGTCTATCAAGTTGGGGGGAAAAGGCCTGGGATATGTTTTCGATGGCAGTATTATCAGCAATCTGTGTTGGAAAAAAATTGTGCATTTAATTATAACTAGAGTAGTGTCATCATTGACATTTTAAAGAGAACACAATTAAGCTCATGGAAGACTGGACAGCTACTGCAAGAATGGATGGTCTGAAGAATTCTGTTCTAATGGGTAGAATTAAGAAACTGGAAAGGTCTGGTTTGGTAATAGACGTAGGGGATAAGAATTTTATTTGTTAGTCGTTGTTTCGATATATTTGTTCCTTAGATAGTTCTCTTTACATCGATTGTTAACAACTTGATAGAACAAGAAAAAGCATAATGTAATCCCTGCCTATTTATAATTCAATAAACAGTGGATTTAACACCTTCAAGAAGGACAAAAATCAAAGTAATAAAAATGGGAAAGCACATATCAAATGTGATACTCAACGCAATAAAGAAAATGGCCCTTTTCCATCATGTGCATATCTACAAGCTCAACTTTACATATCCAGAGACTTGATCACACACATTTTGAGAAGAATACACCTAGTTGGATAGTTAGACATGCTAAAAACATTGGAGGATAAAACATATTTGAGAAGAATAGGTATTGGTTAGACATGCAAAAATATATGCTGATGAGATCCTCAAAATCAATAAGAGGAACTCTTCCACAAGGCTGAACAGGTGGAAAGTTTGAGATGATTGAAGCCAAACTCTAGACTCTTGCATCATCAACAAGAATAGCTTCTGGGAGATGTGAGATGTCTCATCATCAAATGCCACAAGGCTCTCACTATTGCAGTGTCTAGAGAGAGTCAGATATATGCAGTTCTCCTCCAACTTATTTCTGGAAACGTTGTCTCTAGTTTTGAACCCATTACCATTGAATCACAAAGACACAATTTTCTGCTGCACCATGGCTCCCCATATATACAGTTTTGAACCTACCACCCCTATGTCACAATAGGGACCAGGAGGGATAAAAAATGCAGCTAGAACCTCAATAGAAATCCTCCTACATAAAGTAACAAGTTCTACCTCTGTGAAATGAGGGTTGTAAGGTGCCTAACAAGGTTTTTCATCTATACAAAATTTCTGCAACCTCTGCTGTACAACCAGCGGACCAGGTTAGAATGACTAGAAATCTTCACCCTTAAGCATGCAGAAACCACCAAAGCATAGCATGCAGACATTGGAACAGCAATATCCATATTGCTATTGATGATCCTTCCTAAAGATCCCTATCCATAGTGTTACTGATGTTCCTCCCTAAAGACACCTATTATTTCTGTCACCATAATGCACACAACATGGCAAGAAAAGTAATGGCTCACATCTTCTTATCCTCTCCAATGGAGAATGATTTTGAGTGTGTTCAGAGGCTTGTATCTATACAAATGACACAAGCTTTTTAATAGAGAACTTCCCTCTTCCTTGAACAAGTGACAACGTACTCCCAGAAGTTCAAAAACAAGAATCTAGGCTTACCAATGCTAAACTGAACCACTCCATCATAGGCAGAACTTTTCTGGAGTCCTATCACCAAGTCCTTTGTTCCACCTTCTGACTACTATTCTCCATTTGGTTCAGCAGCTCCAGAAGTTGTGAGCATTCAGTGATTTGCACATCATTGAATGACATTCTGAAATAAAAGAAAAAAATCTATATCCCCTTTATCCTCCTACCATTTTTTACATACAACTTGTTCTTTCCAATAAAGTGTTGAGATCCTCCTAGAATCCAATGACCTCAACATGTCTAGCTACAAGCTAGATTGATTTATCTGAAAACAATAGCATCAAGAAAAGAAAGTGATTAATCCAGAACATCACTTCGAAGAAGTTATCCAAAAAGATAAAAGGGGGTTGAGTGACAAGATGGATATATAAACATCATTTACAACAGTAGAAATGTAAATACTCTTGAATTATGATTTTATGGATAATAGCATGCACTCTCAGGATGATGAAAATGACCTATCATGTCTTTCCTATTTATTAAAAATGCACTTCGGCAATTCATAAAAGCACCCTGAAAAGTTAAAAGCAGAATATAATTCGCAAGCCGCATATCAAATTTCCGATAAATTGGAAAAACAAAAGTGCGGCTGTTGATTAGTAAAATGCTTAGGCTAGGGCTGCAGGCTGCTGCCAAGGGAAAGAGCATACCTTAAGAGTGGGGAAGAGATTAGGTTCCAAGGGATTTCCCACATCCCAAATGCAGAGTTCCCCTTCATCAGCCCCAGAAGCCAGTAGATTAGGTTGAAGAGAGCAGAATTCCAGTCCACGAACCTATCGTAATCATAGAATTCGCATGTCAGGCATAAGACAGGACGCATCATGTAAGCTTAATTTGCCAAACTAGAAACTCCACACTTACAGCCCCCTTGTGCTTCTCAAGCCGTGCAACAAGAGCGTCCTCGACCTCATCGGAGCTGCAAGCGAAGGAATTTCCATTATAAGATCAGAAAACTCGGATCAACAGCATCCATCACACAAGTCAGGAGATTTGCGAGATGAATACATCAATCGCGAAGACAAGGGAAAGGTTCCGCAGATCGCACCCGGCCGAGATCAGCCTAATCGGGTTCCAGACGCCGACAGCGCCGTCGACAAGCCCGCCGGCCACGAGTCCGAGGGCGTAGTCCTCAGAGGGAGAGGGCGGGGGGCGGCCCCAGGACAGGCGGTGGAAACGCTCGCCGCTGGGGCAGGCGCCGGCGAGGGGAAGCTCGTGGCCCTCCGACTGCAGGTCCAGGTGGAATATCTCAAGGTTGGCGGAGGAGCTGAAGGACAGATCCACGGCCCCCGCCATGGTCCCTGCCGCCAGGTACGGCGCCTCCGGGGCGAAGGCCGCCAGCGCCGACCTGGCGACGCTCTTCACGCAGGCGGCAGCGGCCATGGCCGATCTGGAAGAGGCCGCCCTGGGGATGGCGAGGAGGGGGGGCGAACGCCGAGCGGGGAAACTGCGGATCTAGAGAGAGAGGGGGGGAGTGAGGAAGAGGTGGGGGTAGAGACTAGAGAGAATGATAGTTATATTACTTTAGGGCCATGCCGATATGGCAACCCCTGTAACATCAATTATCTGTAATAATTGACCCTTTAAAGCAAGGTATTTTATTTGTAACCCTCATATTTTAAAGTCTTTTATTGAAAATATGAAGGAGATAGTCATAATTTTTTGAAAAAGATGGCCAAATAATTGACCTATGTTCAGGGTTTTACAAATCGATCAGGTATGGAGCGAATCGTCCGTATCGGACTGTGCCAACTAGCGGGCGGGACGATCGACAAGTGGCACGCGATCGGTTCGCAATGGACTACACGGGACCCTGTGTCCCGCTGCATACCAGACTGGTTCGTCGTGGGATCGGGCTAGTACGTGCGGGCCATCCGACTCGGGTCGGTTCAACGTTAAAAGCTGGCCATGGGCGGGGGCCGGGGGGTGAAGGCGTAGAGCGCAGCGGTGGTAGGTGGCGTCCAGCGGCAGTGCAGGTCCGCGAGGAGTGTCCCAGCGGCAGGGACCAGCGATCGGAAGCCTCCAACAAGATTTTTTACTTTATATTATTTGTTAGTAGAGAGGAGGAGGGCAACAGGGGTGGCCTGTGGGTGGGTGAAGGGAGCGGTGGATGGCCGTGGGAGGGGCGTGGGAGAGTGGTGGAGGCCCGCGGGGGTGGTGGGAGGGCGGGATCTGGCGGCGGACGGTCGTGGGAGGCGAAGGGGGTGGTGGGAGGGGGGATCTGGTCACCGACGCCTCCTCCCGCTCCCACTCGGCAAATCAGGCCGGTGGGAGGCCGGAGGAGGCAGCGGTGGGCGGTGGGAGGCTGTGGGAGGGTGGAGGGAGGAGGGGGCCAGTGGGAGGGCGGTCCGGCCACCACCTCCCACTGCCGCCTCCTCCGGCCTCCCACCTACCAGATATGGCCGGTAGGATGCCGAAGGAGGCGGCGGTGGGCGATGGGAGGCCATGGGAGGGTGGAGGGAGGGAGTGTTAGTGTTGGTGTGCTATAGGCCAATTTCGGGTCGGGTAGGTCCAATAGTTATACGATCTTGTTCATTATTAATAAAGTGGTGTTTGAGCGTAAATATGCGATTGCGTTACTTTACGTTGTCCCTAGGATATGTGGTTGTAAAGTCAGCTCGAGATGGGATCTCGAACATGATATTGACTTTACATGTACACATACCTTAAACTGTTCCTGGTTGGAGGGTAATCATTCGGGAACTTTGATTACCTATTAAACCAGTACACATGATGTGTCAGTGACCAGTCTCATGGTCATTGGTGCGGGGCACCAACACATATGTGTAGGTGTATGTCCTTCAGGAGTCATTCTGGAGCTGAATGACTGTTATTATGTTCCTAATATTATTAAGAACATTATTTCAATCTCTGGCTTGTATAACATTGGATATACATTGGCTTTTAATAGCACTGGGTGCTTTAAAATGAGTAATGGTTTGATTATAGCCAATGGTTCATTAGTCAATGGTCTTTATGTATTATATACACGTTCTGATGTTATGCAAGTTTCCAATGCTGATGAAGTGAATTCTGCATATCTATGGCATTGCAGACTTGGTCATGTAGGTGAGAAAAGAGTCTCTCACTTACACTCAAATTGGTATTTGAATTCGTTCGAATACAAGTCATTTGATACCTGTGAGTCATGTCTCATGGGAAAAATGACTAAGGCTCCCTTTGGTGGATATGATGAGAGAGCTGTTGACCTTCTCAAGCTCATACACTCGGATGTGTGTGGACCCATGTCCATAGAAGTAAAAGGAGGTTATCTCTATTTCATTTCTTTTATTGATGACTTCTCTAGATATGGATATGTGTATTTAATGAGACATAAGTCACAAGCCTTTGAGAAGTTTAAGGAATACAAGAATGAAGTAGAGAAACAGACATGCAACAGTATTAAGGCTCTTCGACCGGATCGAGGAGGTGAATACTTAAGCCATGAATTCACTTCTTATCTTAAAGACCATGGAATAGTTTCTCAGTGGACTCCACCGTATACACCACAGCACAATGGTGTATCCGAGAGGAGAAACAGGACCTTGTTAGACATGGTCCGATCCATGATGTCTATATCAGGACTACCCTTGTCCCTCTGGGGCTATGCATTAGAGACTGCAGCATATTTATTGAATATGATCTCAAGTAAATCAGTTCCTTCTATACCATATGAGATATGGAAGGGCAGGAAACCAAATTTTAATCACATTAAAATTTGGGGGTGTCCTGCTCATGTAAAGAAGAACGATAGTGATAAGCTTGAGTCGAGGACCGATAAGTGTAGGTTTGTGGGATATCTAAAGGAGACGCTTGGATATTATTTCTATCACCCTTCTGAGCAAAGGGTCTTAGTGGCCAAGAGAGCTGTACTTCTGGAAAGAGAATATATACTCCATAAAAATAGTGGGAGCCAGATAGAATTGGACGAGGTCCAATAACTACAACCCATAGACACAAACTCATTAGATGAGACTGTATCGGTTGATCCTATTCAAAGTGAAACACTGACACTACGAAGATCTGGTAGACTACCGAGAGAACCTGAGAGATATGTTGGACATGTCTCAGAGGGGTCCTCTAAGGTATGTATCGATGAGGATGATGATCCTCAGTCGTACCAGGAGGCGATCCGTAGTGTAGACTCCGAGAAATGACAAGAGACAATAGATTCAGAAATCCAGTCCATGTACACCAACAAAATTTGGAACTTAGTTGATGTACCCGAAGGGAAGGTCCCTATCGGCTGCAAATGGATTTTCAAAAGGAAAATCGGTGCAGATGGACAGACTGACACATACAAGGCTAGACTAGTGGCGAAATGATATCGTCAAAGGCGGGGCATTGACTATGACGAGACGTTTTCGCCGGTAGCCATGGTTAAGTCAATCAGAATCCTCCTTGCCATTGCTGCATACCTGGATTATAAGATCTGAAAAATGGATGTGAAGACAGCTTTTCTTAATGGAAATCTGTCAGAAGATGTGTACATGGTACAACCTGAAGGATTCACCTCTAAGCTACATCCTAATAAGGTATGCAAACTTCAAAGGTCCATTTATGGATTAAAGCAGACATCTAGAAGCTGGAACTTAAGATTTGACGAGGCTGTCAAATCTTTCAACTTCATTCGGAATGAAGATGAACCATGTGTCTACAAGAAAGTCAGTGAGAGCTCTGTGACCTTCTTGGTCCTTTATGTTGATGACATCTTACTCGTTGGGAATGATGTAGAGATGTTGACATCAACCAAGTCTTGGTTGTCCAAGACTTTCTCCACGAAGGATTTTGGAGAAACATCATATGTGCTGGGCATAAGGATCTATCGAGATAGATCTAAAAGGATGCTAGGATTATCCCAATCCATGTACATAGACATTATCCTCAAAAGATTTAGGATGGAAAATTCCAAGAGAGGTCTCATTCCCATGAGACATGGAATTTGCCTATCCAAGGGGATGAGTTCTAAAACTTCTGAGGAGGTGGCACACATGAATAAGGTACCCTATGCTTCGGCGATAGGGTCAATCATGTATGCAATGCTATGTACACGGCCTGATGTTGCCAATGCTTTAAGCGTTGTCAGTAGATATCAGGCAAATTCAGGCGAAGAGTACTGGAAGGCAGTAAAGGGCATCCTTAAGTACCTGCGAAGGGCTAAAGATCTTTTTCTGCTTTATGGAGGAGAGGACCTACAGCTTAGAGCTTACACAGATTCTAGTTTCCAGTCAGATCCAGATGGCTGTAAATCCATGTATGGATTTGTATTCATGTTAAATGGAGGGGCAGTCAGTTGGAGAAGCTCCAAGCAAGATACAACTGCAGATTCGACGACGGAGGCGGAATATATTGATGCTGCTGAAGCTGCTAAAGAAGTCGTCTGGATGAATAAATTCATCTTGGAACTTGGCGTAGTTCCCGAGATATCATCTCCCATCACATTATTTTGTGATAATAATGGGGCCATCGTCCAGGCGAAGGAATCGATATCTCACCAAAGGTCAAAGCATGTTCTCAGGCGCTTTCACCTTATTCGGGAGATTGTTGATCGTGGAGATGTGACGGTAGAGCGTGTACCGTCAGAAGATAACATAGCAGATACACTGACTAAACCTTTGACACAGACTGTATTTGAGCGCCATCGGGATAATATGGGCCTCAAAGTTGTAAGCAATTGGATGTAGTTCAAGTGGGAGATTATTAGTGTTGGTGTGCTACAGGCCAATTTCGGGTCGGGTAGGCCCAATAGTTGTACGATCTTGTTCATTATTAATAAAGTGGTGTTTGAGCGTAAATATGCGATTGTGTTACTTTACGTTGTCCCTATGATATGTGGTTGTAAAGTCAGCTCGAGATGGGATCTCAAATATGAGATTGACTTTACATGTACACATACCTTAAACTATTCCTGGTTGGAGGGTAATCACTCGGGGACTTTGATTACCTATTAAACCAGTACACATGATGTGTCAGTGGCCAGTCTCATGGTCATTGGTGCGGGGCACCAACACATATGTGTAGGTGTATGTCATTGGAGGATGTACACTGAACTGATCCGCTATTGGATCTTCAGATGGTTGATTATACCTAATGTCAACTGAAGATCTAACTGTCTCAGTAGCATCGTTGGTCCTTTGACCTGAGACATTGATCGGATCTTACACGAGGACTGGAATGGTTTAATTACTTGGCTAAGTGACTTTAACCATAAGTCATGAGTTGCCGAGTCATTAACCACTCCAAGATACGTGTGAAGATCGTCAATGGTCAAGAAGGGATCGCTCACTGTCGGGTATATATCAGACAGTTAATGGGTCATGACATTGACGCTCCGTTAAATCCCTGGCCAAGGTCATGTGAGTTCGTTTATAACGGATGTCATACACTTCAAGGAGGTCATATTCAAATGGCACGATTATGGGGTTTGACAGGAACCATACCCTCGATCGTACCAGACTCATAGAAGGAGCGAGGGATTATATCGATGCGGTAACTGTGGACTTACAGGTATTAGACAGGCTGGTTTAAACCCGGCGTCCTCTAGGATCACGCGGATTTGCTTGACCCAACGTGGTCGAATGTTCGGAATGAATTAAAATATTATTCGGCTCTTGTAGAAGCGAATAATACGTTTAATTTACTTCTAATTAAGAATTAGAAGTTAATGGGCCTTAAACTAGAGTGACTATGGGCCTAGAGGATCACACACAATGGATTCTTGGGTGACGGATTATTATTATACAAATGTATGTATTATTTCCTTTTAATTCCTTTTGGAAAGGAGTGTAAATGGAGCTTAATACATATGTATAATAATGGAAAGGTCATATATACAATTTTGGTCCTTTGGAGGTCTTTAGAAAAGGGTCCAAATTCTATATATATGGCACCTACGTGAAGCTCATTTGAGCCTTCTTCTTCCAACCTCTTAAGCTAATCAAGCATTAAGCCTAAGAGGAGGATTAGCATCCCCCTTTTTCCCCCTTGCTCTCTCTCTCTCCAGAAGGTGATAGAGTCGGGGAAAGTTACGCCGGGGAGGTACCGTCGCTGCGCAAGGGTCCGTGTTGATCTGCTCCAGAGGCCGTACAGCTGTGCGGCTCGACATTCTGCATCGGGCATCGCGGACAGCGTCGTTCCGCGCAAGGTGAAACACGCAACCCGTAATTAGGGTATTAGAAACACCGATTAGAGCACATATTAAGCTTTCCATAGCACCGGGATCGGGCAAATAATTTTTATTATCCGCTGCGTCACCCGTAGGTGCTGTACGAAACCTTACAGGGAGGAGGCGGACAGTTGGAGGGCGGAGGGGGTCCGGCCAAGGCCTCCCACCACCCATCGTTGCCTCCTCTAGCCTCCTACAGGCCAGTGGGAGGCCGGAGGAGGCAGCGATGAGAGGTGGGAGGTGGGATGAGGGGGCGAAGGGGGGCAGTGTGAGGGGGGTCCGGCCACCTCCGCCTCCTCGGGCCTCCCACCGGCCAGAGGTGGAAGGAGAAGATGATGGGCGGTGGGCTGGCCGGTGGGAGGCCGGAGAAGGTGGCGGTGGGTAGTGGGAGGCGATGGGAGGGCGGCGGTGGCGATTCAAGTTTTAGATTTAATTTTCATGTTTTATATATAATTTATATTTGTAAATTTTCTTCGACGGTCCAAATGGCATATTTTAGAATTCATACTTAACTCTTCACACTGTATTTCGCTATTTTTTTACACATATAAATTTATAATTCTTAAATTTAAGGGATACATTTGGCCACTCGATGACTCCCGAGCAACGTCCATATGACATTGGATGTTCATATGGAGTTATGTTGGATGGCAACCATAGTTGCTAGCATTGCAACTATTGTAAAATAGAACACATGGGAGGAGGTGTGTCCTGGTTGAAGAAGCACCTGACAGGTGTAGCAGGTGTGGGATACTATGAGGTTACTGGTTATACCCATGTGCCTAGAGATGTGAAACTAGTAATGACCAAGCACTTGCGGGAGAAGAGAGTTGAGATGCAACAGAAGGGGAAAAAGGATAAAGCGGCGATTAGCGGAAGAGCATGCGACAGTGACAAGGAAGAATGATCGTGGACAGTCAGTGACAAAGAACAAGAACCTCGTACTCACCCGCTTAATGTGTATGTCACGATGAATGATCCATATGAAGCGTAAATTCCGTGAGACAATACGTGTAAGTAGAAAAGAGACAAGACATCTAGAGGAGGAAGAGCGCGAAGTCACGAGGCGACAACGATCGAAGCATCAACCAGTTGTGGTTCATCTACTACTCGACAACCACGGGACATCAGAAGTTTCTTCACTAGTGAATCGGGTTCACAAAGAAAAAGGACACAATCAATCAACATTGAAGATGTGGAGCCCGATGCACTATCTCAAGAGCATGACAAGTAAACCAAGATGGATGATACATATGGTCAGAAGGGGCCAAAATGGAAACTCAGGTAGGACGTTGTAAAATGGTGGCACCACGCGGGAATACCTTTTAATGTAGCCAACAGCCCTTACTACAAGTCAATATTCCAAGAAGCACAAATACTTGGGTTACATGTGCAACCACCTACAGTGAGAGAGTTAGCCGGTATGTACCTTGATTAACAAGTTGTTGAGATCAAGAGTTATGTGACTCCATCAAACAGAAATGGACGACGGAGTCACACTAATGTGTGATGGATGGTTAGACACCACTGAAAGTAGCCTGATCAACTTCCTTATTTATTGTGACAAATAAGCATTATTTCATAGGTCGGTGGATGCGTCAGGTAATGTCCGTAGTTACCAATATATTTTATCATTGATGGAGCAAGTGGTGAACGAGATTAGTGAAGAGTCCACTGTTTCAGTGGTCATGGATAATAGCTCAAACTATAAGAATGCTGGGAAGGCGCTAATGAGGACCAAACGGCACCTTTGTTGGCCCCCCTGTGCAACACACTGTGTAGACCTAATGCTGAAAGAGTGTGGTCAGTTTCGTGTAGTCAAGTCTGTAGTCGAGGTGGCACAAAAGGTCACGAAATACATCTATAATTACACACTTGTATTGACATGGATGAGAGAGCATTGTAGTGACGAACTGTTGAGGCCTAGTATCACACGATTTGTCACTAACTACATCATCCTTGCAAAGTCTTTTGAAGAACAAGGATGGGTTGAAACAAATATTCAGGGGTAAGACTTGATGAGTTCCTCTTTTGCTGCTTCACGTGAGGGAACAGAAGTCGAAGGGATTGTCAACACCGGCAACTTTTGGGATAGAGTCAATATATTAGTTTCATCGATAGAGCCATTGTAGGTGTGTAGACGGGATAGAGTACCAACCATGGGGTTGGTGTATAATAAAATTGAAGCTGGAAAATGGAATATTCTTGTAACGTCTAAGAAATATAGACCCGTCTAAGAAATATAGACCCACATCTTAGAAATTGTGGAAGACAGATAGGATAGACAAATGAGCCACGATCTTCACATGGCAGGTAAACATACTTGACCCTAATGTCGATATCCCCAGTCATATGACAAACTTGTTTTAAATATGCGGTGATTATAGCATACTACCTACATCCAACATTTCAGTATGCTCGCAATCTCATTTATGACGATACTTTGATACAATCTGTCAACATTGTGGTGGGCCGACTGTCTCGCAGCCCAACAGATGTTGTTGATGCGTTGAATGAGATATATTTAGATACTTCAACCTATTGGACATGAAAATAATTATGTAACTATTTTTTTATTCATAAATACTGATGAAAATATTTAGAGAGGTAATTGATTTATTTGCGACATCTAATGCCATTGTGAGCCGCGAGAGACTTGATGCATGTAATTTACTTGTATGGTTGGATAAATAATTATTGCATCGAATTTTTATAATGTTCATCATTTGCTTTATTAATAGCTTAGTGGTGGCTCAATTACGAGACAAACGCACTGATATTAAGGAAGATTGCAATGAAAGTTCTATCACAAACATCCTCCTCAAGTGGATGCAAGTGGAATTGGTCAACATTCTCCTTCTTACATACCAAACTCAGGAATAGATTAACACACAGAAGGCTAGACAAAATGATTTATGTTCATTATAACATGAAGCTAAAGATTATTAGGAGAGGAGAGGGAGACTATGATCCAACAGATACTATGTACTTGCGAGACGATGATGACCCTATGATTTCATGGGTTGCAAGAACAACAACCGAGTGTGGTGAGGCAGAACTTGATGAGAAGGCCGAAGAGACAGGAGAGACACCACATCCTAATACTTTTCTCGCAGCAGCTGTGCAGCAGGCAGTGGGGGTGGGAGATGACACCGATGTGTAGATAGATGGTTGGAGACGAGTCAGTGGTGGAACGTGATGAGGAAGTTAACTTGGATGAAGATCTTATTATTAGGGGCGGGGACACATCATATGCGTATGATGATGCAGTACGAGAGTGATTAATACAGCCTCCAACATACCCATGTCCACCATCCTCTCAGGTGAAATAACTTATACATATTAAATCACATATTTGATTAGAGAGTGTAGGCATATATTTATGTACTATGATGTAAGAAAAATATATATGTCGATCCGACACATGAACAGTGATCTCAAGTTGTTGCACAACGACATTCAATATCTACAAAACTTAGAAGGACATCCACTTCTAAAGAGACTATGAAGAGTTTATCATTTAGAGGGGTGAAATAATATTAGATGAAAATAATTACCTGTTAAACTATATTTCATTGCTAATTGATCTGTTGGCTTTTCAATTCTGTACCCTTCGGCAACATCCAAACAACCATCTCAGTCTATTGCGGTACGGCGCTTGACGTCTAGGGCACCCACTCAGTCGTCTCAGGTATACTCATACCTATTGAGTTGCACAATACGAGATTACTTGAAGTTCTTATCAAACATCACCTCCGCTTCTCAGGCATCCGGGGGGAGACAACATGCAGCAGAGAAGTCACCGCCTGCTCCACAGAAGAATAAATCATTATGGACCATATTATTCAAGAGCAAAGAGGACACACAACCACCAGTAAATCCATTGGACATTGCAGACTTAGATACGTTAGATCACAATGCAGATGACGACACTCCCAGGCTATTCGTTGAGCCCCGCATCAGTGGGAGTCATGACTCCAATGGCGACAGTATACCGACAGGTTCTTCGTCCCATAGTGGTGGTAGTTCTCATGGTGGTCAATGGAGTCGTTGTTGGAGATACTAGTAATGGTGGGCAAGAGTATAGCAGTGGTCAAGGCAGAGGTCACGGGGACCACAAACGTGGTCATCACGAAGACATGGTGTGGACAAAGGAGCAACACTTCACACATGCCACACAGGATGAGGGCCACGGTGCTCCACCACCAGGGGTGAGATGGGCAGCTGATTATTGGGATCCCTACTATAGAAGTTCTATTGCAGACATTGCTAGCTATCAAGACATACTGTCTAATTTTGAGAGGATGAGCACGCATGACTCTCAAGGATCTGGCAGTGAGTATGGACGATCGTGGCAGCAGCATCCCATATATCATGATCATTCGTAGAGCAGTAGTTCATTCTTCCCATCATACTCATATCCTAATGGCTATGCTTCAATACTACAATATACCGAAGGATGCGGTCAGCTCTCACCTACGTCACCGCTGGTCGTGTACTCATAGTTTCCCAAGAGTATGAACACTACTTACGGATGTACTGGGAGCACTATGTAGGTTCCATGGAATACAGAGACTACTTGTCCTATATACGGAGTATAGATAATGTCAGATTATATGGAGATGGGATGTGACTAAGTTTGGGCCCATATGATTATAAGTGTGTATCATTTGCATATATTTGTACATAACTATAAAATAGTCGTTTATTTCTTCATCTCCTGACTTTTGTACTTGCCCTTCAAGTTACTGATGTAAAACTGTTCAACACTTACAAGTCATCATAGACGGACGATGCCACTCTGCGTGAAAACACGGGTAAACTATTGAGGGTGATCGACATGTGCACTGTAGATACTACAGATATCGTGTTACCGACATACACAGATTTGCAGGGCACCTTGTGGGAGTGGGACATGATTGCTGTACATGCTCCTTAATTCCAGAGGATGTCCAAGATTACTTTCGGACATAGTTATTGGAGGGATATATTTCTAGCATCAGAGTCGGTACATCGTCTTCCACATATAGGGTTCCCCCACCACCAGCACCGGGCCGATCATGATCTTCCTCCACATCTAGGGTTTGAGCACCAACAACACTAGTCCCACCAGTAGCCGATGATAGACATGCATGTATAGATGTAGTTAACACTTTTTTTAGAGGATTTAATATACTCTCCATCCCTACACATGACCCATTATTTGTGCATATAGTTACATATTTTCAAACTCACCCACATACACCTCTACCCACTAGGATAGAGTTAGATTATACGAGTCATGAGTCTCATATATCTGATTCTGATTGGGATTTGGAATCAGATGAGTGACTTTCGACATTTTATATTTTATGAGCGGAGTTGAATGATATCATGAGTAAAGTTAATTATGTATACGTTTACTTTAACAGTTTAACTTATCTTTCTTTTATCTCTTCAAATAAGATGTTTAATTGAGTCGTGTAATATGTTATTTTAATAATAATATATTAATAATTTTATATATGTAATTATTTAATTATGTGTATAAAATTATGTGTTTTTATTGTTACATAAAAAATTTACTAATGCGTAAGTAATCATGTTTATATCTTAATAATAGTTGGAAGAGTAAGTAAAATTAATTATAGGTAACTTAGTATGAATGTATGATCACAAAAAAAGGAACTCAACATTCTATTAATGTTCATATGAATACATTATTTTACAACTTAAATGAACTAATATTATAATTTTATTTTAAAAGCTTACAAAAATATTTAAAAAATAAAAAATATTTAAAAAATAAAAATATTTCCCTTTAATACCAATACGTTGACGTACCAACTATATCGTCCCGTACCGAGTCGTGACCAGTACGACTGCGTCTGTAAACCTTGCCTATGTTTGACATCATGATGGCCAAAGATGTCTCTGATCTATTTGCAAATTTAGAATGTTAAAAAGAAATGAGATTAATCTCACTTAAAGTTGATATCAAGAAATATTAGGATCACATTAAATCTAAATTAACCCATGTTTTAAGTGAACTCTAAGCATAAGTCACTCCCTGGACCCCCATACTCTCATCTAATAGAACTATAATCAAATTATATTGACACTGTCCACTGATTAAGATAGGTGGTTAGACCAATGTATCGTCATCTCGAGCTAAATTATCACGATAGTTTAGAAACTCTAAAAACTTATAAGTACAAAAAATATAAGAATTATTCTGTAAATAGACAAAAGTATAAGGAGTATTAAAAGAAAATCGTACGGGTTGATAACCTCCAGGGCCGTACCAATTCTTGCTCGGGCCGACTATGTTATTATGACGCTCATACTTGTCTATTTAATAAGTTTCCCTATTATTTTTTTTTCAAAAACTTTTATCTTTTATTTTTATGAGAGACCGTTAAATGATCAGAAAAAAATCAAATGAATTAAACAACAAATAAGTCGAAACACGAGGGGTGTCATCTAATAATCCCTATGGGCTGGTAAGTGGTAACCCTCGGGCCCGGAATAAATGCATCATCAGACTGATTTAGGTATCCAAGATGCAGATTCACGGGATCAACACACCTGATAAGCCCTTATTTGATAGAGGGATGATAGAGGGATAGAGAAATAGAGTGTTATCTATCCATGTTTATCTGTCCCTCTAGATAGTAATGTTTATTTTGGCAAACAATAAATTATCTTTTTAGGACAAAGAGAACTCATCTTTTATTCCAATTATTTTGGTTGTATTTAGGGATAAAAAACGAATTAACCTTATAAATTGGCTTAAATATATCTCCCATTTCAACCTTATTACTAATGATTCTAAATTTTTTAATAATTATCTCATCTTTTCTTAAATTATCTCAAATGGCTCTTAACCTATATCCACCTCAATTAATCTCTCAAATTATTTGATGTAAATGCATAATGTACAAAAAATATTACTATCACGTAATAATGTAAATGTTTAGACACATTAATATTTATTAACATTTGACATTAGATTACATTGCGTCCTATATTTTTTTTTACACTTCACATGTAATGACAAAAGCTTAGACGTGCTAATCTATTTTTTTACATTTATCCTTTATTTTTTTGAGAGGCCGTTAAATGATCAGAAAAACTAAAAATAAAATAGAATAAACAACAAATAAGTAGAAACATGAGGGGCATAATCTAATAATCTCTATGGACTGGTAAGTGGTAACATTTGACATTAGATTACATAACGTCTTATATATTTTTTACATTTCACGTGCAATGACACAAAAGTTTAGACGTACTAATCTTTTTTTAACATTTGACATTAGATTACATAATATTTTGTAAGGTTTCGCACAGCACCTACGGGCGACGCAGCGGATAACAAAAATTTCATTTGCCCGATCCCGGTGTTATGGAAAGTTTAATCTGTGCTTTAATCGGTGTTTCTAAGACCCTAATTACGGGTTGCGTGTTTCACCTTGCGCGGAACGACGCTGTCCGCTAAGCCCGATGCAGAGAAACCGAGCCGCACAGCTGTACGGCCTCTAGAGCAGATCCACACGGATCCTTGCGCAGCGACGGTACCTCCCCAGCGCAACTTTCCCTGACTCTAACACCTTCTGGAGAGAGAGAGAGCAAGGGGGAGAAAGGGGGAGGCTAATCCTCCTCTCTTAACCCTTAATGCTTGGTTAAGCTAAGAGAGGTTGGAAGAGTTCGAGAGTTCAAATGAACTCACGTAGGTGGTTATCTATAGAGTTTTGGCCCTTTTCTAAAGACCTCCAAAGGATCAAAATTGTATATATGACCTTTCCTCTATTATACATATGTATTAAGCCCCATTTACACTCCTTTCCAAAAGGAATTAAAGGGAATTAATACATACACTTGTATAATAATAATCCGTCACCCAAGAATCCACTGTGTGTGATCCTCTAGGCCCATAGTCACTCTAGTTTAAGACTCATTAACTTCTAATTCCCAATTAGAAGTAAATTAAACGTATTATTCGCTTCTACAAGAGTTGAATAATAGTTTAATTCATTCCGAACCATCGATCACGTTGGGTCAAGCAAATCCGCGTGACCCTAGAGGACGCCGGGTTTAAACCAGCATGTATGGTACCTATAAGTCCACAGTTACCGCATCGATATAATCCCTCGCTCTTTCTATGAGTCTGGTACGATCGAGTGTACGGTATCTGTCAAACCACATGATCGTGCCATTTGACTATGACCTCCTTAAAGTGTATGACGTCCGTTCTAAACGAACTCACACGACCCTGGCCAGGGATTTAGCGGAGCGTCAATGTCATGACCCATTAACTGTCTGATATATACCCGACAGTGAGCGATCCCCTCTTGACCATTGATGATCTTCACACGTATCCTGGAGTGGTTAATGACTCGGCAACTTATGACTTATGGTTAAAGTCACTTAGCTAAGTAATTAAATCATTCCAGTCCTCGTGTAAGATCCGATCAATGTCTCAGGTCAAAGGACCAACGATGCTACTGAGACAGTTAGATCTTCAGTTGACATTAGGTATAATCAACCATCTGAAGATCCAATAGCGGATCAGTTCAGTGTACATCCTCCAAGGACATACACATACACATATGTGTTGGTGCCTCGCACCAATGACCATGAGACTGGTCACTGACACATCATGTGTACTGGTTTAATAGGTAATCAAAGTCCCCGAGTGATTACCCTCCAGTTAGGAACAATTTAAGGTATGTGTTCATGTAAAGTCAATCTCATAATCGAGATCCCATCTCGAGTTGACTTTACAACCATATATCCTAGGGACACCGTAAAGTAACACAATCACATATTTACGCTCAAATACTACTTTATTAATAATGAACAAGATCGTACAACTATTGGGCCTACCAGACCCGAAATTGGACTGTAGCACACCAACACTAACAATCTCCCACTTGAACTACAGCCAATTATCCACAACTTTGAGGCCCATCTTATCCCGATGACGCTCAAATACAGTCTGTGTCAAAGGCTTAGTCAGTGGATCTGCTATGGTGTCTTCTGACGGTACACGCTCTACCGTTACATCTCTACGATCAACAATCTCCCGAATAAGGTGAAAGCGCCTGATAATATGCTCTGACCTTTGGTGAGATCTCGGTTCCTTTGCCTGGGCGATGGCCCCATTATTATCACAAAATAATGGGATGTGAGCTGTTATCTCGGGAACTACACCAAGTTCCAAGATGAATTTCTTCATCCAGACGGCTTCTCCAACTGACTGCCCCTCCATTCAACATGAATACAAATTCAGATATGGATTTGCAGTTATCTGTATCTGACTAGAAACTAGAATCTGTGTAAGTTCTAAGCTATAGGTCCTCTCCTCCATAAAGCAGAAAAAGATCCTTAGCCCTTCGCAGGTACTTAAGGATGCCCTTTACTGCCTTCCAGTACTCTTTGCCTGGATTTACCTGATATCTACTGACAATGCTTAAAGCATTGGCAACATCAGGCCGTGTACATAGCATTGCATACATGATTGACCCTATCGCCGAAGTATATGGTACCTTATTCATGTGTGCCACATCCTCAGAAGTTTTAGTACTCATCCCTTTGGATAGGTAAATTCCATGTCTCATGGGAATAAGACCTCTCTTGGAATTTTCCATCCTAAACCTTTTTAGGATAGTGTCTATGTACATGGATTGGGATAATCCTAACATCATTTTAGATCTATCTCGATAGATCCTTATGTCCAGCACATAGAATGCTTCTCCCAAATCCTTCATGGAGAAAGTCTTGGACAACCAAGACTTTGTTGATGTCAACATCTCTACATCATTCCCAATGAGTAAGATGTCATCAACATAAAGGACCAAGAAGGTCACAGAGCTCCCACTGACCTTCTTGTAAACACAGGGTTCATCTTCATTCCGAATGAAGTTGAATGATTTGACAGCCTCGTCAAATCTTAAGTTCTAGCTTCTAGATGCATGCTTTAATCCATAAATGGACCTTTGAAGTTTGCATACCTTATTACGATGTAGCTTGGAGGTGAATCCTTCAAGCTGTACCATGTGCACTTCTTCTGACAGATTTTCATTAAGAAAAGCTGTCTTCACATCCATTTGCCAGATCTCATAATCCAGGTATGCAGCAATGGCAAGGAGGATTCTGATTGACTTAACCATGGCTACCGGCGAAAATGTCTCGTCATAGTCAATACCTTGCCTTTGACGATATCCTTTCGCCACTAGTCTAGCCTTGTATGTGTCAATCTGTCCATCTGCCCCTTTTTCCTTACATCCTATGTAGACTGAGGGCATTCTCGCAGCTACTTCTTGCAAACAGCCTACCGATTTTTCTTTTGAAAATCCATTTGCAGCCGATAGGGACGTTCCCTTCGGCTACATCAACTAAGTTTCAAACTTTGTTGGTGTACATGGACTGAATCTCTGAATCCATTGCCTCTTGCCATTTCTCGGAGTCTACACTACGGATCGCCTCCTGGTACGACTGAGAATCATCATCCTCATCGATACATACCATAGAGGACCCCTCTGAGACATGTCCAACATATCTCTCAGGTTCTCTCGGTAGTCTACCAGATCTCCGTAGTGTCAGTGTTTCACTTTGAATAGGATCAATCGATACAGTCTCATCTAATGAGTTTGTGTCTATGGGTTGTGGGTCTTGGACCTCGTCCAATTCTATCTGGCTCCCACTATTTTTCTGGAGTATATATTCTCTTTCCAGAAATACAGCTCTCTTAGCCACTAAGACCCTTTTCTCAGAAGGGTGATAGAAATAATATCCAAACGTCTCTTTTGGATATCCCACAAACCTACACTTATCGGTTCTCGACTCAAGCTTATCACTATCGTTCTTCTTTACATGGGCAGGACACCCCAAAATTTTAATGTGATTAAAATTTTATTTCCTGCCCTTCCATATCTCATATGGTATAGAAGGAACTGATTTACTTGATATCCTATTCAATAAATAAGCCGCAGTCTCTAACGCATAGCCCAAGAGAGACAAGGGTAGTCCTGACATAGACATCATGGATCGGACCATGTCTAACAAGGTCCTGTTTCTCCTCTCGGATACACCATTGTGTTGTGGTGTATACGGTGGAGTCCACTGAGAAAATATTCCATGGTCTTTAAGATAAGAAGTGAATTCATGGCTTAAGTATTCACCTCCTCGATCCGGTTGAAGAGCCTTAATATTGTTGCATGTCTGTTTCTCTACTTCATTCTTGTATTCCTTAAACTTCTCAAAGGCGTGTGACTTATGTCTCATTAAATACACATAGCCATATCTAGAGAAGTCATCAATAAAAGAAATGAAATAGAGATAACCTCCTTTTGCTTCTATGGACATGGGTCCACACACATCCGA
This sequence comes from Amorphophallus konjac, assembly GCA_022559845.1. NCBI lineage: Eukaryota > Viridiplantae > Streptophyta > Magnoliopsida > Alismatales > Araceae > Amorphophallus > Amorphophallus konjac. The sequence goes on from CM040121.1 coordinate 268,106,581, forward strand.
GTGTATGAGCTCGAGAAGGTCAACAGCTCTCTCACCATATCCACCAAAGGGAGCCTTGGTCATTTTTCCCATGAGACACGACTCACAGGTATCAAATGACTTGTATTCGAACGAATTCAAATACCCATTTGAGTGTAAGTGAGAGACTCTTTTCTCACCTACATGACCAAGTCTGCAATGCCATAGATATGCAGAATTCACTTCATCAGCATTGGAAACTTGCATAACATCAGAACGTGTATATAATACATAAAGACCATTGACTAATGAACCATTGGCTATAATCAAACCATTATTCATTATAAAGCACCCAGTGCTATTAAAAGCCAATGTATATCCAATGTTATACAAGCCAGATATTGAAATAATGTTCTTAATAATATTAGGAACATAATAACAGTCATTCAGCTCCAGAATGACTCCTGAAGGTAAACTGAGGTGTGCAGTCCCGACAGCTTTGGCAGAAACCAAAGCTCCATTGCCCATCCTCAGTTCAATCTCCTTTTTACCCAATCGCCTTCTATTTGCCAGCACATGCACAGAATTGCAGATATAAGATGCACATCCAGTATCCAATACCCATGATGTGGATTCCATATATGATAAATTAAGGTCTATGACAAAAATACCTTCATTTTGAATTGCCTTGCAATTCCTTTTCCAATGCCCAGTTTCCCCGCATCGAAAATATTTATCTTCCTTTTCATTCTTCTTGCCATTCTCTTTGTCAACTTTGGCGATTTCTTTACCCGTGGTCTTTTTCTTTCATTTCCCTTTGTTACTTGTAGTGGATATCTGGGTGGCCTTCCTTTTCTTATTGGCCCGACCAATAATCATTACAGAAGAAGATGGTTTATCTTTCTGCATAGTTCCTTCAGCACTCTTTAACATGTTGAGCAGCTTCGGGAGAGTTGTATCAATTCTAGTCATGTTAAAGTTTATGATGAAGGAAGAAAAGGAATCGGACAATGACTGGAGTATAAGATCAATGCACAGTTCAAGATCCAACTTGAACCCCAGTGCATTGAGTCTCTCTATCCACTCCATCATTTTCAGTACATGAGCCTGTACTGAAGAACCCTCAGACATCCGTGTCCTGAAAAGCCTTTTGGAGATGTCATACCTCTCAATCCTACCCTGCTCTCCGAAGAGCTAGCGTAGATTGAGAAGTATACTTCTACAACCAGTCTTTTCAAATTGCCTCTGTAGCTCGGGAGCCATAGAGGCCAACATGTAACATTGGGCAAGGGAGGAGTCCTCAGACCACTTGGCATAAGCCAGCAACTCGCCCTCGTCGGCATCAGGAGCCGGCTCAGAATGAACCGTGTCCAACACGTATGCAATCTTTTCGGCGGTAAGGACTATGCGTAGGTTACGCAGCCAATCCGAGTAGTTTGGTCCAGTTAAGCGATTTGCATCCAAGATGCCACGGAGGGGGTTAGATGACGACATTGTAATCTGGATAAGAAATAAAAGACAACTTAGCATGTGTTCAAATTCTAACTCAGATGTGATTTTCTATCTTAGTTAGTCCCACTATTTTTCTATCGAACTATATAACCCTCAGTATATAGAACGGGAGATCAACGAGATCAACCTAGTGGGTCGGAATCCCAACGAGACTGATGTACGACCTTGTGAAAAGCACAACAAGCCATACACCATCTTAAGGGCAGTCAACAAGCATTTGCATCTAATGTAATATCCGATATTCGGCCCCCGAGAAATCATCCCATTGTGGAAAGCATAACAAAAGATATTCTCGGTTAGATCTAACCATCATTACAACATAGCAATGAGTTCATGACCCGACCCTTGTGGAAAGCACAACAAAGCCGAGTTCAATTCCTCACCCCATTGAGACCGAGCATTGGAGTTTAATCCCGCCCCCAAACTCATGGACCTTGTGGAAAGCACAACAAATGCATGAAATGAAGACGCTCATTCACTCCATAATGATGGAGGGCCACGATGACTCCTAGGGCCACGCTTACCAGATCTAAAATTTAATCACGAGGGAATTTAATTTTATCTTGATCTCACCCTAGGTGGTAATATAAATATATCCAATATATTTACCGTACCTAGTAGTTTGCATAAAGTAAATGCATCCAATGCAAAATTAAACGCAAGTGATCATGGACTTTAACCCTAATGTAACTAATACATCCGGCCCGCTTCCGAAGCAGCTAGATCGTCCTCGTCGGGTGTGCTCCGCACTTTCAAACTCCGACGCCACATCAATTATAACTTTTACCCGGCACGCAGGCCGAAAAAATTAAATTACATGTGACTCAAATTCCAGCAGCCCTTAGGGCGAGTACAACAACGGAGGAAGATAGAAGTACATTGGATTTTTAACAGAGAGAGAAAGGAGGTTCGCAGACCCCAATTAATTACATTAATCCAAGTCTATGATCACTTGCCAACCCATTCAAATAAAATCAATCAAGGGTTATTTTCTGAAAATAATCCTTACTTTTGAATTTAAAAATGGGATGTGCAAACAAAAATAGGCTAGCTTTATTTAATTTTAAAAATCAAAGCATGATTAACTAAAATTAAACACACAAGCAGGCCAATACAAGGTAAATAAAGTAAAGCACGTAAAGAACCATCATTTTCTACAGGGGCATCTAATTGAGATAATTAATTAAATTTAAATTTAAATTTAATTATCCAATAATCAAATTTAAATTCAAAATGTAAACATGCCAATAATTTAAATTTAAATTCAAACTAATTATCAAATAATTTTGTTTAAAAATAAATTTAAAATAATATAATTATCCTCAATTAGTAATTTTCTAAAATTTAAAATTTAAAATTTCTAATTATCTAATAATTAAAAATTCAAAAACTTAAATTTTACTGAAGTAACTTCAATTATTACCATTTTATCTCAAGGTAAATAGTAATTATCTCACCTTGGTAAATTCAAATTGGTTAAATAAAATTTACCATTCGACATTTACTATTTAGATAACACTATTTAACCTAATAGATAAAATCATATTTAATTTACTGTGTATTTTCATATATATATCTAATATATATATTAATGTATCTGAGCACAGTAAATTAAAAAGGGTAAAAATAATTTTTTTAAAAAATAAAAAAAACTTTTGTTTTTAATATTGCTGGGTCAACCCTGCGAGCGCGGGCGTTGACCCGCGTTGCAGGAGCCCGCAACGCGGGCGACCCCCGTGGCGGGCACCCCGCGTGGGCGGTGCCCGCCTACGCGGGTGCGCCCGTCGGCGCAGTGCGCCCATCGGCGCAGGCGCAGTGCGCCCGGCAGGAACCCAAAATTTTTTTTTAATTTTTTTTAAAAAATTACTGTTTGGATGCCCGGCATCCAGGAAGAACAGAGATGTCCAAATCTCTTTCTACAAATTATAATTGAAGATTTAATATGCCCCTAAAGCATAGTTCTAAACGGCGATAAAAACACCGACCAGAGCGCGAACCTGGCTCTGATACCACTGTAAGGTTTCGCACAGCACCTACGGGCGACGCAGCGGATAACAAAAATTTCATTTGTCCGATCCCGGTGTTATGGAAAGCTTAATCTGTGCTCTAATCGGTGTTTCTAAGACCCTAATTACGGGTTGCGTGTTTCACCTTGCGCGGAACGACGCTCTCCGCTAAGTCCGATGCAGAGAAACCGAGCCGCACAGCTGTACGGCCTCTAGAGCAGATCCACATGGATCCTTGCGCAGCGACGGTACCTCCCCATCGTAACTTTCCTCGACTCTAACACCTTCTGGAGAGAGAGAGAGCAAGGGGGAGAAAAGGGGGAGGCTAATCATCCTCTCTTAACCCTTAATGCTTGGTTAAGCTAAGAGAGGTTGGAAGAGTTCGAGAGTTCAAATGAACTCACGTAGGTGGTTATATATAGAGTTTTGGCCCTTTTCTAAAGACCTCCAAAGGACCAAAATTGTATATATGACCTTTCCTCTATTATACATATGTATGAAGTCCCATTTACACTCATTTCCAAAAGGAATTAATACATACACTTGTATAATAATAATCCGTCACCCAAGAATCCATTGTGTGTGATCCTCTAGGCCCATAGTCACTTTAGTTTAAGGCTCATTAACTTCTAATTCCTAATTAGAAGTAAATTAAACGTATTATTCGCTTCTACAAGAGCTGAATAATAGTTTAATTCATTCCGAACCTTCGATCACGTTGGGTCAAGTAAATCCGCGTGATCCTAGAGGACGCCGAGTTTAAACCAGCATGTATGGTACCTATAAGTCCACAGTTACCGCATCGATATAATCCCTCGCTCCTTCTATGAGTCTGGTACGATCGAGGGTACGGTATCTGTCAAACCACATGATCGTGCCATTTGACTATGACCTCCTTAAAGTGTATGACGTCCGTTCTAAACGAACTCACACGACCCTGGCCAGGGATTTAGCGGAGTGTCAATGTCATGACCCATTAACTGTCTGATATATACCCGACAGTGAGCGATCCCCTCTTGACCATTGATGATCTTCACACGTATCCTGGAGTGGTTAATGACTCGGCAACTCATGACTTATGGTTAAAGTCACTTAGCTAAGTAATTAAATCATTCCAGTCTTCGTGTAAGATCCGATCAATGTCTCAGGTCAAAGGACCAACGATGCTACTGAGACAGTTAGATCTTCAGTTGACATTAGGTATAATCAACCATCTGAAGATCCAATAGCGGATCAGTTCAGTGTACATTCTCCAAAGACATACACCTACACATATGTGTTGGTGCCCCGCACCAATGACCATGAGACTGGTCACTGACACATCATGTGTACTGGTTTAATAGGTAATCAAAGTCCCCGAGTGATTACCCTCAAACCAGGAACAATTTAAGGTATGTGTTCATGTAAAGGCAGTCTCATAATCGAGATCTCATCTCGAGTTGACTTTACAACCACATATCCTAGGGACAACGTAAAGTAACACAATCGCATATTTACGCTCAAATACCACTTTATTAATAATGAATAAGATCGTACAACTATTGGACCTACCCGACCCGAAATTGGCCTGTAGCACACCAACACTAACACATTTGACATTAGATTACATAACTTATATATTTTTTACATTATGTAATCTTCTAAATATTTAGACACGTTAATATTTGTTAATAATTTGACATTAGATTACATAACGTCCTATATATTTTTTACATTTCACATGTAACGACACAAAAGTTTAGACATACTAATCTTTTTTTACTTTATCCTTATTTTGTTGAGAGATCGTTAGATGATCAGAAAAAAAATAAAAATCAAATAGATTAAATAACAAATAAGTCAAAACATGAGAGACATCATCTACTATTCCCTATGGATTGGTAAGTGGTAACTAATTGTGCCCTCCACCACCCACATTAATTTGACCCTACTATTCACACATATAATTGGGCACAACAAATATGCTGAAACACATTAGAATTGATACATAGTAAACCTGCAAATATATCTCAGACATACATAATTACTTTTAAACACTAAGTCAAATACAGTGTAATATTACGTTCTGAATACATTACAATACATCAATGAAGCAATCATGGTTTCTATTTTCTCTCCCAATTTATTTTAATAAGGCCCATAGAAGGGTTCAACGAAGACAAATTCATAACTAAGTTCCCCTTAGTAGAACTGCGACTTAGAGCCTAATCTGTATGGATTTTCATTCACAATCTAGTATCTAATTTTTCCCATGAGATGTGGAAGAATCAAGAATATAACTAATCTTATAGATGAAATTATCACCATCATCTCCTTGTTTTGTTCTTTGCATATCAAGATAGTCTTTGTCATAAGTGGCTCTCAGATCTCCACACTAGTTTTGGGTCATCATGTCCCACAGACTCACCATAGTTTCATTGTGAACCTTTATTCCAGTAATTTTGAATAATTTGGAGATGGGAAGGCCTCCTAAAGTGCAACCTGGGGATGTCTTGGCATGGATGTGAAATTTTTATTTTCTATTTCTCTTTGGTTTGTGGTGTGATTTGGGGACAGACATAAATGATATTTGATGACTAAATACAAGGAGAGATGTAAGAGGAGATAATGGATAATTGAGGGAAAATGTAAAAAGAAGTTTTGAAAAGAGATTAGTAATCGCTCTAGATGATTAGGATTGTTTCCATAGGAAATATGTCACATGGAGTAAGGAAAGAATAAACCACTTATGCATTTAAACTTGATATAACACTAGAACTCTCATATTTGGCCATTGGAGACCTTGAGGATAGGGAATATGTAAGTGCAGATATTGTGGAGGAGGCATGAGAAGAAGTCTACAACAGTTGTAGTCTTTGCGATTAGATGAGAAGTATGGGGTTAACGTTTGTGAGGCATGAAAAAGAGTTAAAAGTATTCTTTTTTTCTAGAAAAAATGTGTGGATTGCACTAACAATTTAGTTAAAGTTGAGATGCAAATTAAGGCTAGATGCATCTCCCACTCTAGATCAAGATCAAGAAATCCAAAGGAATCACATAGCTAAGAAGACTTCCCTCCATGCTTTAACAATAATATAGAGAGTGAATGAAAGCATTATTCTATGAGTTGCCCTGTTACAACAAAGAGCTTTCTCAATAGATGTGACAAAGAGGGTAAACCTAGGGAAAGATAATAAGGGTAGCAAAACTTTTACATGATAGTCAATTGGATTTTGGAGGAAGTAGGGTAGAAGTGCATTGGAGGGATGTGAAAAGGGGACCATGATGCCGTTACCTGCAAAGATGAGGCCACCTTTTGGAATAAGCAAGTGATATGCGGTAATAGGAAGAAGTGAAGAGATTAGATATTTGATTATAAGGTATAGACTCTGGATCAAGTTTGTTATGCATCCGAGGGTCTACAAGTCAATCTCAGAGCCTACAACTTTCAGAAGAGGAGAGAGTAGTATCGAGTCAAGAGAAGAAGCAAAGGAGTGATGATTGAACTTGCACAACGATACACAATTTACATGGCGGGGAACAATTCTATTGGGCTTCCTCGATATATATGTGATAAAATTGGGACATCATTATAGATTTTCACGTGTTGGAGCCTCGATATCAGAGTAGCCAAAGAAGAGGAAACCTCATGCATTCTAGTGGAACTTATATTTCCGGTCATGACATCAAGTTTAAAAGATTAAGTGACTAAACAAGAAAAGATAATAAAAGGCTGCAACTTTGATTCGAGATTCTCCATGTCAAAACTTATACCAAAAGGGATGTCTTTTAACTGTAACTGAAATCAGATTTGCATCATATTAACCCAACAAAAATATACAAGAGAAACAAAAGATCCTAAATCACCAAAAGGCCAAATCATATATTTTTCATGTTTCATAAGCCATCGTAGAAATAGTGGGGGGTGGGGGTGGAAGAAAACTAGAAACTAACCATTAGAGCACTTGTTCTTCGTCAGTGGCCTTTGGTTCAACTACTTACCGACAGAGGTGGACGGAATGGAGAACCTGTCCTTATCCTTGCCATTCATCCCCTTCAAGGTGGACGGGGAGAACTTCTCCAGGTGCTTGTACAACATATCATTTATGTGCTTCCGATGTAAGACCCCGATCTCCAACTTCAACGATGTTCAATCTTTCTACATACCTTCCTCTTCACCTTCTTCTTCTCCTCCTCTTTCCCTCTTCGTCTCTTCTGTCGAACCTCCCCCTACCCCTCCTCCTCCTTGTAAACACTAAGGGCCCGTTTGGTATGGGGTTAGAGTGGGAATATCCCCGCTCTAACCCCATTCTATGTTTGGTATGTTTAAAACGGACGGGGATAAGCCAGATTAAGGGAAATAATGTTAACCTCGATTTTGGAGTTAGAAACGGGGATAAGTCATTCCAACCTTTTGTTGGAATGACATGTCCCCATTTTTCTAACCTCATTTCACCCCTTGTGTATCAAACACACATGAGAAAAAGACTAGACATAAATTATCATAGAATGACTTATACCTATTCTCCTCAAAATTTATCCCGATACCAAACATCACCTAAGGTGCCGTTTGGTACGAGGTTAAAGGGAGGATAACCCCGTGACAACCCCATTCTGCGTTTGGTTCGTCTGTTTTGGGTAGGGATATCCAGGGATAAGGTGAATGTGAATATCCCCGAAAATGGGGTTAGAAACGAGGATAACTCATTTCATCGAAACGGTGGAATGAGTTATCCCCGTCTATTAGCCCCATTTTCTCTCTCCTTAATTAATGTTATTGATTTTATTTAATAATAATAAATAATTATTGAAATGTATAATTATTACTAAGATTATTGAAATGTATAATTATTACTAAGTATGCGTTTAAAGGAGAAATAAACAATTAAATATCATTAATGCTAATTAAATTTAATGTAGAAAAATTCTGATTGATCAAAAGTCTAATTATTACTAACAAAAAAATTGAATTAAAAAAAATTAATTATCATTAATTATAATTAAAGTATAATTTGATTTATGTTACTAATGATATGGTATTAATAGTAAATTGAACATTATTATTAATCATCGTTACATTAGATAAACATGTTAAAATTAAGCTATACTATTTAATTACTCATAATTATGACCAAAGTAATTATTAATTATTAATATCATTCTTACTAATATTTTTTTTAAAAAATATTTTAAATGATATATTTATTTGTACTATTTTACAGTATTAACTAAATTATGTTTATAATATTTTTATTAATATTAATAAATATTATCTATTAAAATCTATTTTAGGATCTTTATTAGTCGTAACCATGATTGTAAAGTCTAATTAAGTAAGTCTTTTCACTAAAAAATCACTTTAATCTTCTAATCCCATCCAAACAAAGAATAACATACGTGCCTTAACCTGGGATAAGAAGGACAACATGGTAATTTTTTAGTATCTATTCTCATTTGTATCCCCAATTTTTACCAAACGAAGAATAAGAATATTCTCATACTTATCCCTTCGCATACCAAACATACACGAGAATAAGAATAAATTAACCCAGAATGACTTATACCTATTCTCCTCAAAATTTATCACGATACCAAACACAACATAAGGATCCGCCCTTTGTGGGAGCAAGTGTGTAATGTGAGATGAATGGTGTGCAGAAGGAAGAGAAAGGAAAGTAACTGTGATCGCCACCAAGGCATGGCAACGCAGATAGCAGTGAGAAACTCTACCACTAGAATGCTACGTACCTTGGAAAAGAGCCCAGCCAGAAGGAAGCCCGCTGGCTGATTAACGCGGTCTCTCTGGCAACTGCGACCTGATGAATGCGGTGCTCCTGGGGGCTGCGTCCTTTAGCAGAAGTTCGGGAGTAAGGTTCTCTTCCTCCTCTCTCTTTAGTCGACCAGAGGGAGAAGGCCTCGTGCTGGATTGCTGTCGTAACCTGCGATGGAAGATGAAAACACCAAGACTAACCCAATTAGCCCAAAGGATTAAGTGTAGTATCTAAAGAGAAAGGAGAAGGACACACAAAAGGAAGGGGCTTTACCTGGGAGGTTGGGTGTTTTTTTAACCCCTCTTTGGGGAGTCAGAGGAGCAATAGGTGTGTGTGTAGTGCAATAAGTGATGCAGAAACGAAATATGGATGCAATTATGCAATGGATGCAAAGAAGAACAAGAGAGGAAGAACCATGCAAAGAGAATTAAGGAAACTTGAAGAAAAACCGGCGTGGGAGAGATGACGAGGCGAGCCCCTGGTTGAAGCTTGAGTTAATAATGCAGTAGCACTTCGTGACAAGCTTCAGACGTCCTCCCCCTCAAGCTCATGGCCATGGGAGGCTATTTATAGACCTTAGGAACCCTAGGTCGGAGATAAGGGATAAACACTAGAAATTAGAGTCCTAACTCAATAATCTGATGAAATCTTAGTTGGATAACGACCCTCAGGCTTCCAAAAACCGTTTGGGATCAAAAAATCTCTGAACTTTGATGGAAGATAGAACTCTAGAGCCCCCACGATCAATGGAATCAGAGTTCGGCCAAAACAGGACTCTTCTGATATCGCGATCTATCGCGCGACTGTCTTCTTGAAGAACGCGACAAATAGAGTAACCGCAACCATGCCAAAGGGGGAAGCCAATAATGAGTTGACAGGCGGGAGACCATAGGTCGACAGACTAAGCCCCAACCAGTCAACAGAACTAAGAGACACGGTCTTACCGATGACCGCGACCAAGATGGACGTGACCGGTCAACCGACCGTGACCAGGCCTGCCAGACCATTGAATATTTGAAAAATTAAAATGTGGGGGCCTATTGGTTGGCAAACGGATCAAGAATTGGGCTCAAAATCCGCTAGAAAACGGCCCAATACCAGTGGCCAATTCGGGACATCAATAGCAGATACGAGAAAGACTCGACTTGGAGGTTTAAAATGGGTGTCAACACTCCTCTCCTCCCCTTGGATACCCTTAACAACCCAGAGGCGCTCTCTACATAGGAGCAACCCCTAGATTTGGAATAGCTACCTCGATGAATAGGAAACCAATGGCGGCGTAATCAACACAACACGAGATTCCCAACAATCAAGAGCTATAAGTCACAACATAAGCCTCAAAGGAGGACGCAGATCGTACGTGGTGGCTGCTGGAGCAAGGCGAGGGGATAGGAGGGGAAGAAACTCGATGCTTTGGAAGGACAGTCGGTGAGGTTGGGGCGAGTTAGACGTGGACAAAGGCCAATGGAGGGCCTCGTCGCCGTTTTGGTGAAGGGTTTCGGTGGGAGAAGAGGATGAATATGGGGAGGATAGTTGGAGGGAGAGGGGCGAAGGGGGAAGGGAGGTCCCAAGAGGAGGGAGGAGGCGGAGTGGCATGCTTTAAGGAAGGGAGAGGGGGGGATATAGGAGGAGGGGGACGATGAGCCAAGGAGGAGATATTTCTTGTTCCTGAGGTTACCTGAATAGGCATCCAGGAAGCTGAGTATCTCGTTGTCCGAGGTTGAGTCAACCAGTTGGTCGATGCTCGACAATGGATAACAGTCTTTTGGTGTGACTTTGTTCAAGTCGATGAAGTCCACGCACATTCGCCACTTTCCCGAAGCTTTTGGCACCAGGACGATGTTAGCCAACAATGTCGGGTACATGATCGACCTAAAAAGATTAGTCTTCTGTCCCTTGGTGACTTGCTCCTTGATGACTGTCTGCTTTTGTGGGGAGTGCTTCCTTCTGCGTTGTTGTACGGGCTTCACGGTCGGGCCAAGGTTGAGTTTATGCACTACTGTCTCTCCCGGTATCCCGGGGAGTCGATCATCAGACCATGCAAAGACTCGGATGTACCCGGAAAGGAATTCTTTGTATTGCTGCTGAGCCTCGGATGGTAGGTCGGCTCCAATCTTTACTCCTAGGGTCGGGTCATCGTTTAGGAAAACCATTAACAACTCGCCTCCAGGCTCGGATGTTGTGGGTTTTCCCTCGACTTCCCGGGGGCCCTTGTTATTCCCGTCTAGCCTTGTGGCTTCGACCGAGATAATGTAGCACCTTCTCGCCAATGCCTGGTTGCCCCGGACTTCCCCCGCCCCATGTTTAGTGGGGAACTTCATCTTTTGGTGATAGGTTTAGGGCACCGCTTTCGTTTGGCTAAGGATCTCCCGGTCGAAGATTGCGTTGTATGCCATCATACCCTTGATCACTATGTAGTCCACCATAATCGTAACGGTTTTAGGTGGCGTGCCGAGAGTAACAGATAGGCTCAGGGCTCCCTCGGGATAAGTGGCCTGGCCATTGAACCCACAGAGGGGGGTTCAGATCGAGCGGACTTTAGATGGATTCTCCCCCATCTTAAGAAAACACTCATAAGACAATACATGAGGGGCGCTCCCATTGTCAACTAGAATCCTATGTACGTTATAATGATTTATCGTAGCCGATACAACTAGGGCGTCGTCATGCGGGGTGGTAAGCCCTTCCTGGTCTTGGTCGGAGAAGACTATGACCTATGGCTCACTTGGCGGGGCCTTGGGAGGCTTGGTGGCTCGGCTCGCCCGCTCAGCATGACGCTTCCTTCCTCGGCTACTATCTCCTCCTAATGCAGCTCCTCCAGCGATGACATTGATGTGGACCCCACGGGGGGTGTTATCGATCTCCTCTGGGGCACCTCGGTCTTCCTTATGCCCGGCCACAAACCGGGATAGGTGTCCCTGGCGGACGAGACGCTCGATCTCATCCTGGAGCTGGTGGCAATCGCCGGTATGATGCCCGTGGTCGCTGTGGAACAGGCAGTGCTTACTGCGATTGCGGTTCTTCGACCTCATTGGCTCGGGTTGGTGGAGGAGGCCTGAGCCTTTGATGTCTTCATAGATCTCGTACACCGAACGGTTAAGGGAGTGTACCACTCATACTTTCGGGATGGTTCCTTGTGCTCCCCGTCTCAGTTCTGCCTTTTTCCTTGGCCGAGCTTGGCTCGGGTGCTCACTTCTTGTCCCCCTCTTGACCCGAACGGGTTGCGCCTCGGCATGCACTGAGAACTTCTTCGCACTCAGCATGGCGTAAAGCAAGAGTCACTAGCTCGGCAAGGGTCGAGGGAGGGTGGAGGACAAGTTCGCGGCGGAGGTTCTCGTCCCAGGTGCCTCCGATCAGTGCGGTTATGGCCGAGGCAACATCTAGGCGGGGGATTCTCAGGGCTTCCGACTTGAATCGGTTGATATAAGCCTGGAGTTTCTCCCCCTGCGCCTGTTTGAGAGTCAATAGCCCCGCTACCGACCTTGGAGGGCCACTGCCGGTGAAACTCTCCTTGAACACTCGCCCAAATTGCTTGAAGTCTCGGATGGATCTGGGGGCGGGGGCCCGGAACCATGCTTGGGCGCCTTGGACCAGGGTGGTCACGAAGGCTCGGCACTTGATGGCGTCGGACGCCCCGTGAAGGGTCATCAGTGCGTCAAAGCTGTCGAAGTGGTTGGCCGGGTCGCCCTGGCCATCGTAAGACTTGAAGGTCGGAATGGAGATTCTGGGAGATATCTTTGCTTTCAAGATGCAGTCGGAGAACGGGGATTTCTCCTCGTCCTCCGCTGGGGAGGTCTTCTGCAAGGCGCGTAAGGCGCGCTCCTGCTCTGCGAAGCGCCTCTCGAACTCTCGCAGTTGGAGGGATAACTCCGACTGTTGTTGCGCCGTGGGGCTAGGGGGGCGTGCTGGCGGGCTGTCCTGGCGTTCCCCAGGGACTTCAGTCCTTGGGTGCGGACAGCGTGCCCCAGGTTTTCCCCTTCTCGGCGTGGAGGAGGCCTCTTGCTCCGGAGGGGGGGCTTGTGAAGGTCCTCCTGACCTGTTGCGAATAAGCCGCCGCCCTTGGAGGGTGAAGCAGCCTCCGACAGTGTGTTGGGACGCGTCTCCACGGGGAGGGCTCTCCGGAGGGATGCGCGACCTTCCTTCCCTGGCCGCCTGGGTCGTCGTGAGTTCCACGAGGACGTCCAGTTTTGCGTTGAGGGCTTGGAGGGTGTCAGCTCCCTCGTTGGGTGGTAGCTCAACCACCGCGGGCGGAGGTAGTTCGCCAGCTGGGGTACTGGCATTGGAGGGGGGGTTCTATGTGGCCTGAGAGGGGGGGCCTCTCCCCCGCCAGCATGGCTTTTCCCCTGTCACCGACGGACCTCCTCCCTGTACTCCTTCGCACCATACTAGCTCTTTGATCGTTTCCCACAGACGGCGCCAGATGAAGAGGGGCGATCTCGTGCTGGTTCTGAGCTGGAGAGATGATCACCGATCAGTGAACTGCAAGGAAGGGAAACTGATCAGGGGGCCCAGGGATGGTTCCCTGGGGAAAACCCTCCGATTCCTAAGTCAGTAGAGCAGTGGTGGAAGTTATGAAGGGAGGAGGAAGGAGATGCACGAGATCCCTCTTCACCAAGGTGGTGAAGTGGTTCCTGCTCAGGGAGGTTTAGGCGTATATTGGCCTTACCTTTCGCTGGAGGGAGTCCAGGTTTAAATATTGCGCCAGCCTTATAAGTCCCGTAAGCTGAGGAGTTTCAGGCGGGGGTTACATTCTCAACGTGGGCTCTTTACGTCCTCATCGTGGGCTCTTTATAGCCTTGAGGATTCGTGGGCCCCCTTATCCTTGTAAACTCATGCTTGGAAAGGGCTCTGACCGGCAGCGTGGATAAGCAACCGTCGGTCGACCCAAGCGTGAAGAGTGCCAGCCCTATCCCGGGCGATAGGCATAGCTTGGGTGAGGCTCAGTCGGAGTGGGCGCTGGGCGCTATCCCTTATCCCGACGAGGGGGATAGATCGGGCGTGGGTCTTCCTTCGACCGGACCGACGCTCGGCCTTCCGAGCCTAATGGCCGCCTAGGAAGTGCTTGATCCCGAGTGAACTTATTAGGCTTTTATGCTAAGTGGGCCCTGCGGGCGGTCACTTAGATGAGCTGGGCCTCGTTTGGTCTCACTGGACCTAGTTCGCCCGCTCTTAGATGGGCTATAGAAATCCCCCTCTCCAGATCCCCTTACAAAAACTATGCTCGATTTAAAATTCAAACCAAATCAAATTAAACTGGAAGGAAATGAATGATAGATTGCAAAGCTCTCTCACAGAACGGATGCTTCAAACAGAACTGATATCAAACACTATGCACACTTCTACTAGACACAAGGTCAAATGCTTAGCGGTTGTGCCAGTTTCGAACTATGAAGCCAAATCAACATACGACCAACCCTATGAGCGTGGTAGAAAAAGGAGACTATCGCACAAAGACAAACCACAGACACATGCAATTTTTAGGTGGTTCAGTTTGCACCCGGCAAACCTACGTCCAGTTCCCACTCAACCCGAGTGAGGATTCCGCTGACTGACAGCTTAAATCACTGATCCACAGCTTTGGGGAACAAATCCCTACAACCGCTGATCCACAGATTCAGGGAACCAACCCCAAATAACTGAACCTCACAGCTTGCTTAACCCGCTAAGCCTCACAGCTTGCTTATCCACTGATACACAGCTTAACTCGACCTCCAAACAGAGTATCGGAAGTAACCAAAGGAAATGAAAAATAACAAACTCAAAACAAAATGGAAACAAAAACCAATATAGCTCCGAAGAGCACAATGACTATGGATTTGATCCACAAGTCAATACATGAACAAATCTTCAATTTGGCTCTGGCTGCACTCAAAATCTTTTCTCGCGAACTGGGTCTGCTAATCTGAAATTGGGCTCTCAATCTCTCTCTCTTTCCTTCTTCTTCTTCTCTCAGATTCTCTCTCAATTTCCTCTTCGAACTAATCTGCTCACTCTTCTTTCTGAAGGTGTCTTCTCAAGCCCACATTGTTCCTTCTATTGCAGCCCTTCACAGCCCTCTTCTTCGGAGGAAGAAGACGTCCTTTTATAAAGTAGAAAATAGAATTTTCCTGAAATAATCTTATCTTCAAACTAAAATTCTATTGGTCCACGTGTCAAGAGTCTTCTGAGAGGTTGCCACGTGGCCTGGGATACTGTGCCAGTGATTGGCCTTCGAAACCACATGACCACTTAAGTAACTCACGTGAGCTGCCCATTTTTCAGCCTTGGCATACTATTTTTCACCCTTAAGGAGCTATTTGTCTGTCTTATCGAGCTATTTTCACCCTTAGTCGTCTATTTGTCTGCCTTACCAAGCTGTTTTTCACCCTTAGTTTCCTTAGGCCGTTGCCACTGCTTCTTCTTTCTTCTTGTGAATTTCTTTGAACTGGAGTCGACTCCAAAGCCTTCTTGAGTCGACTCTTCTTCTATACTTTTCACACCTTTAGCACTGCCACCCATTTGTCACCCTTACTAAGTTATTTGTCAGCCTTATCACCTATTTGTCACCGCTGACCACCTATTTGTCACCACTATTCGCACAAGCCGTCGCCCTTGTCCTTGGCTTTTCTGTCTTGCGGGTTGAAGCGAAGTCAACTCCAAAGGTAAACGAAGTCGACTCTCCTTCTACAAACTTCTTCTTCTTTCATCTGTCAGCTTCATTTGAGCTATTTGTCACCGTTGCTCATCCACTTGTCAGCCTTAAGGGCTATTTGTCACCCTTAACAGCTATTTGTCACCCCTGTGTGACATTCTTCAGCATTAAGGCTCATTTGTCACCATTGGATGACTTTTGTCTCTTTTGTTCGTCTTGACAGCATTGTGACCCATTTCTTCAGCATTAAGAGCTTGACTTTACGTTGACCCTTGGCTTGACTGCATTGACTCTTTATAATATTGCTTTAACTGAGTTGACTCTAGTGCTTGGCTGTATTGACTATTCATGATGTTGCGTTGACTGTGTTGACTTTGGTTCATGAGAACACTGTGCTTCTCCAAGTCGACTTGAGGTTCTTTTCTGAACTCAACAACCATCATTCATCCTGTTAACCTATTCTAACACGATATCATCATTAAACACATAATAGTGGCTCATAAATGAATCATAGTGTTTGACATCATCAAAATTCCAGGGACACAACATTCTCCCCCTTTTTGATCTCGACTTGTATTGTGCTTGAGGTTTCTCCAAGTCGGCTTGAGGTTCTTTTCTGAACTCAACAACCATCATTCATCCTGTTAACCTTTTCTAACACGATATCATCATTAAACACATAACAATGACTCATAAATGAATCATAGTGTTTGACATCATCAAAATCTCAGGGACACAACATTCTCCCCCTTTTTGATGATGGCAACACTGTGAGTCATTATGTGACAATCCAAAGCAATGTAAAAACACATCTCCAAAATTAATGACTCATCAAACTATTCTCCCCCTTTGACATCAGCAAAAAATAGTTTGACATGAAATGAGGAATCTTGAGATGATTGAATCAAGAGAATGTTAGAGTTGAGACCCATCAAAATCAGAGTTATGATAATGAAGTGTACAAAGATGAATGAGACCTCATCAAAACAGCAGAGTCAGATACCAAGTGAGAAGATCAAAGCACATCCAAAAATTGCTAGATCAATATCAGCAGACAAGGAATCAAAAAAATATTCTCCCCCTTTGAGAGACAGAAGAGAGTATCAGAGTAATGGATGAACAATCAGTCCAGACAATGGAATTGCAATGTGAATAACAGTAGTCAAAGAGTCCAACAAGGAAGTTTAGCATGACAGAATTTGAGAATAGCATCATAATTTATGATGCGGGACGGACACGCGTCCTAGGACTCTAGCTCACGATCGCCCCTAAGCGAGGGAAGAAGTGGGACCGTGCACGGTTAAGAAATCGGCAGTGAGTCTCGGGTATGGGCTTTTCGCGTGTACTCGGATCGAGTCACGGGACGGGTCACTCACTCTTGCTCTCTCGCAACGGTGATAACAATATATCGGGCTAAGAATCCTAACACTCTGTTGGCACCTAAAATATATCAAAAGGGACTGAATCAGACTCAAGGCTCTGAAGGCCAACCAATGGTGCGGCTCCCGCACTGTCCCTGGAAGTTCTGAGAATCAGAATAGAAGAGACCCACTACTCCTAACACTTTGCTCGGCTAAAGCCATCTCTGGCTAGGCCGCTGTCCAGTACTGCTATCATTCAGATAGTCAGGCTGATAAAACTATACCAACATTCAGGCAATCATCTGCCCGCTAAAAAGGATGCTCAGACAATTCTGATTCTCCAGAAATGGGATTCACAGTGCCTTACACATGTTCGTGAACGCAAGGTGTTAAACAAGCCCCAGGAAGAATAAATATATATACCAAGAAGCCCACCACGCCATCTGAAGGAGCCCATTAGATGGATTCGGCGCCGGATGACAGAAAATGGGCCAAGCCCAATGTGAACTAAGACGTGCCGAGGGTTGCCCACGCAAGGAAGCTAGATGCTGGCGCGCCGGGGAGCTCACGCCGATAGGATGAGGGCCATCCCTCTATAAGAAGGCTGCCCTTAGAAACAAAACACATAGATACACACATATAGAGACAGACAAAAAAAGAGAAAAAAAGGAGAGTAGTAGCCACTCAGAGAAAGGGAGCTCGAGAGCCCTCTAAGGAAGCTGAGGAGAAGAGAGAGTCGCAGCGATTCGAAGGAAGAGTCAAGGTGGGATCGACTTCAAGATGCCATGAGGGGCTACAGTTTCCCTTTCCCTTTGTCTCTTATTTGGATATCCACTTCTCCTTTTGTGTTCATTTTCGAGCATCCTTGCTCCAGTAGCATCGAATGCTAATGTAGCCCCGCTATCAGGGATAGAGTCTATGTATGATTTTCTCATTTGGATTTTCTTCTGGACTAAATGCATGTATGCTGCTTGGATGAATAGTTAATAAAAGAGGGTTGAAGCTCGCCCTTTCCCCTTTTCTTTCTGTCTCTGCATCCGAGGTTCACTATATGCTATGGATACTGAGAGCTAGGCATGTTTTACCGTTTGGTCTTCCAGATCTGTTGAAGGTTTTTCTACTGTGTTTTCGTTTCAACCTCGTACCCACATCGAGAGCCTAAGACAGTCTATCTCATGGCTTCTCGTCTGTGAAATGAAGAGGGATGAATCCGAACCAGAACCGTGAGTTTCCGTGCGTGATTCTGCTCCCAGCGAGGCCCCAGAAGGAAGGTCGTCTCCTCCCTGGATCACCCTCTCTATGATCGTCTGGACTGGTCGTTGAATCGTCGAACAAACCCCCCTTTCAAAACGCCCAAAGCCCTCTGAAGCCTTTACCTCAAAAACCCCTAAAACCCTCATTTCAGAAGTCCTCCCGGCGCGAACCCCTCTCGGCGCAAGTCTCGCGCCGAGGGCTGCCCGCGCCGGTTGGACTCCTCTTGTCGCGCTGAGACCTGCTTTTGCTGCGCCGAGACCTTCACACCTTTCATGCTGAAGACGGCCACTTTGATATGTTCGTGCCGATGCCGTCGGGCCATGCCAGCCTTGCTCATGATGCCATGTCCTTCCAAAGAGAGATGTTATCCTCCCTTTGACCCTCATGGGAGCCATATCAAAGGGGTCAATTCCCCCACATGTTGCCAACCCAACAAGTCACGGAGTTCTGCCACTGCATGTCCTCCGTTACTTACATATGGGGATATTAATGAACCTTACAATTCGGATAAGGTTACATAAGATGGGGACCCTTTTGGAATCCAGGGCTACGCCCGCTTCTCTTTTGGTTTCCACTCTGACATTTCGTGAGTGGATGACCTATAATACCCTTTTGGCATACTCCCAAAATAAGGGAAGGTGCTGTCAAAATTCATCCCCGAACATTACTCCATTGTATAGTGTGATGTTTTTCACCGGAATTATGAATCTAACCCCCTGCTGTGTGGCAGAGGCCTGAGACAGACTATCTCATGGCTCTCTGCCCACTGTAAAGGGGAACATAGTCATTATGAGATTTTCCACCGATTGTTACATGGTCGCCCTAGACCTTCCCTGGATGAGTCCACCCTCACTTTCTACCTCACCCAAATACTACCATGGACAAACTCATGAAACCCCTATTGAACACAAAGGACCCCTTTGAATCCATAAAAGCCCTCACAATACTTGAAAAACCAACAGAAAAATAGCTGTCGGCGCCACAGTCCCCGGCGCAACCTCTTCCCGGCGCCACTTTCGCGCCGGGTAAAGAGCGCGCCGGCATGATGGGAGCACCGGGAGCTTGCCGTGCCGATTTCCCTTCATTCCCGGTCGTGCCGTTTGGCCTTCGTGCCGGAACCCCTACCGCGCCGTTTACCTTCGTGCCGAAACCCAGCCGCACCGGCTCCCATCCATGATATTTCATCTTAACAATAGATACCCCTCAGACATCCGGTGTCTCAGCAACTTCATTGAGCCTAGATCCATTCTAAACCTAATGTCCCACTCCTGTTAACTTCCATGCTAACCTCCATCGCATTATGAGGGAATCATGGTTCTTCATCCAGGTCCATGGGAGAACATTAATGGGGGTTTTTACCCCTACATTATACCGAGTATGATGTTTCTTTTGTCACCCTGTTGACCCTCGGAGTTCTACCACTGCATGTCCTCCGATGGTCCCTTAAGGGTACATCTACAAACACCGTGACAATGGACACTGTCCCGTCACACTCAAATCCTTTTTAGATCCAGGGCTACGCCCGCCTCTCTTTTGGCTTCCATCCCGGCATTCCATGGGTGGATGACCTATATTCCCCTTCGGCTTAGTCCAAAACAAGGGGGTATGCCGCCGGATTCATGCCACAATACCGTTATCATGTCTTGTGTAGCATGTCTTCTTATGCATCCTTCGCATCCCGTTAGCGGAGTCGGTATAATAGTCTTATCTTGTTTTGCCCCCGAGGCATCCTTTCTTGGCAACTAATCAAGAGTTGTCCTTTTTTGGAAGGACGTAATTAACGTCATAGCCTTTATGGTATGACGAACTTCGGGTCCTGACACGAATATCACAATCGACTGACTGAGTCAGATCGAGCGCACAATAAATTATCACTCCTGTGACTGGCATGCCTAATAAATCCAATAAAACAAAGGATATAAAAAAAACATCCCCACAAGTCTAGCACGCCCGGTGGGACTTGAGTCTCCCTTCATCTCTTTGCCAAGAGAGGATACCTTCGGGGGCTTCCCCCAAGAATACTGATTGTTTGTCTATTTGTCTCAGGCGAACAATGATGTCATTCGGACTCACTGGTGTTGGCTTCGGCCCCGAAATCGTCGCCGACCACGCGGAACATGGGTACCTGGCGGTGCCCACGGTTTTCGGATACTTCCCACCAGCTGTAGGATTCCCCAACTTCTTGGGGTTAGCCTTCGTCGACATGTTACAGACGGAGTCCCTGAAGACCGTCGAAGAGAAGGTTGCTGAAAAGGTCGAGGCCCCGGAGGCTCGACACTGTGATAACTCGTCCGCGAGTCCATTCCAAGTTGCCAGCTGCATGGTGCATCATATTGCTCACGGGGCCCGCCCCGTCCCTGCCAAGAACTTCAGGAGGCGCCGACACCGGAACCCCCAAAGGAAGGTTGATGCTGCTGTGACCGGACGTCTCTCCGCATCCGATAAGTCTATGTTGGTCGGTGGCCTCCGCGTCTTTCTGGATGGGCGTAAGGCTCGAGTGAGCCCAGACCGGGTGATCCCTACAGTGCCAGTCCGCAACTCCTACCAGGCTCTTGCTGGAAGAAGAGCCAAAGAAGAAGAAGCTGGCCGCCACGGCCAGGGAATGTTGGCTCCAAAGCCAAGAAGATTCAAACAGGTTTGGGTCCCCAAAAAGGTCCAACCTGTCCAGCAAGAAGTTTCGGTGTAGTACCACCCCAGGTTCACCAGAGCAGAAGAGAGCAGCAAGAGGGACCCTATCCCAAGGAAGGAAAGGATAATCGTGGATCTGCCACGCCGAGAAAACTTTAGGGCCTGCGTCCGACAAGCCAACATCCCCGTTGTGGGAAGAAGATTATAGCAGACTACCAAGAGGGCTCGGTTTCTTATATTCCTCCAATGAGAGGTCAACAATTGTCCCCGACCCTGCACCCGGGCCGAGGGCAAGAAGAAATGACCAATATGGTCAAAAGCTATTTTAGGGGGTTGGGCAACCCCTCTTTGGGCCGACAACGGCTGTTGCAGGCAGTCGGAGTTGAAGAAGACCGCTGTCCGTTAATGGCAGTGGGAGAAGAAGAAGATAGGAGGATGACGCCATCAGTTGATGTGATGGGGACATCGCTTACCACTTCCCACTTCTCCACGGGTCCGGATGATTGCCATTATGTTCAGCTTGATTTCCTAAGTTCAGCTATGTATTTTTATATCTTTCTTGAGTCATTTTGATGTAATTTCTCCTTTGTTTTGAGTCATGTCCCTAGGTCATCATGCTATTTACCTATGTTTGTTAGGCTAGGGGGTCATATGAGCCCAATTAAATGGGCCTGGCCCATGGGCGCCCTCTTCCTTCCCCACCCCCTTGCTTATTTGCTTTTAGCACTTTCTCCAGGGACTTTTTGTAAATGTTGGGATTCCTATAAATAGGACCCCAACTCCACTTGAGTTCAGTAATGAAAGTTTGAATGAATTTTGAGCATTAGTGGACCTCTCTCTCTCTATCTCTAGCTCTCTCTCTCTCTCTACTTCTCTCTCTCTCTCTAAAGGGGGCGAACCCCATTCTCTCTCCTTCCCACCCCAAATTCGAAATTCACTCTCTCTCCTCCCTATTCACCTCTAATTAGGACCCCTCCCCCTTCCCCATACCTCCCATTTAAGTCCCCTCCAACCCCTAGGTGGAATCCCTTTCTCCTAGGCACCTCTCCCTCCTCCCAAGCAACCTTTCCCCTTCCCCATACAACCTTTCATTTTCCCAAGGGAGAATCTCTTCTCCCAAGCACCCCTTCCTCTCCCCAACACAACCCTTCCCCTTCCCAAAGCAACATTAAACCCCATTAACCTCTCATTCAAACCAAAGGAGAGAGATCTCCCTCTCTCTCTCTCTATCCCAACCCAAATTCGCAGCTCCCCCTTCCTCCACCTGCTAGACCATCTTCCAGCCCCCATTCTGCCCCTCCCACACCTTAGATCACCCTATACCAGACCCCCACACAGCCCGGGGTCGCCCCCCACACACATCCACCCCATCTACCCCATTTTCTATATACTAGTGAGCAGCTGCAGTTCTGCAGAACTGCCCCCCTGTTGCAGTGTCGCCCACGACCTCATCCCGGATCTTCTGAGGGCGTGGCCTACATCAACGGAAAGCTCTGCCAGTCTGCTTCGCCACCGCGTTGGTCTCGTCCTCATCCGAGGTCCGTGCTGCCCGGGAGGTCCAATCTCCCCCAACTGCGCAGAGTTCCTCATACCGAGCTCCTGAACCGGAAGAGAAGCTGTACCCCGAAGAATCGCAGAAGAATCAGGCCAAGAGCTCTTCAACAAAGTTCTTCCTCGCCCAGTCCTCGTTCAGAATCAAAAAGCGGAACTGCGTTCGGCATCCGTGGGACAGAGTTACCATTTTTCTCCCTCGGCTACTCTAATCTGTGTCTCATAGTCTGCCTCAACCTGTCCTCACTATTCAGAGTCCCCCAGTCGACTCCGACCTCATTCGGCTTCCCCGTTAGTTTTTCTGCGAAGAGGGCTTGTCCACGGTTCCAGAAACTCTGGCGGTTCATGATTTGGAGTCTGGGAGCGGTCGGGACAACCTCTGCAAGTTGCTGTCAGAAACAGTAAGCTACTGCGTCCAGATTCAGTCACTCTGTTCGAAGCTCTTCCCGGACCAGCACCTTCTTCAGAAGAATTCAGCAAAATTCTGAGGCAACCCCGTTCCAGTTACAACGCGTTCGCCACTGGTCTCGTCATCAGAAAAATTCCAGAACGAGATCTACGACCTTGACATAGACTGTCAGTCAGCCATCGCAGACAGCCGGCAGATTCGGCGTCCGCCTCTCCGCCCGCTTTTCGGCGAATCTCCCCTCCCCGCCTGGCCGGCTCACCGCCCCTCCCTGCGTGGAGGTAGTGTTTGCATGTAATACAAATCATCCCCACCCCAAGTCCACCCTCCTGCGTGAGGCGTAGTGAATGTTATTATTAAACAGGGATCAAGCTACACCGGCGCAGTGTGCGGGGAACCCACACTTCCCCGCTCGCCCTCGTCTCCGAACGGGGTTGGTTTCTTCAAACCAACCAGGTGAGCTCTAACCTTTGCTCCATTTCCTTCTGGTGCTTGTTCATTTAATATCCGTAGAATCCGCTCCGTTGAGCAAGCGAGAGAGTGTCCGACCCCACGTGCTCCACTTACGAGCGGTCACCGTGGAGTGTGTGAGAGAGGGACCTAGTGCTCCAAGTGGCACCCGGCCAGCCCCTTAATTGTGGGCTTCGTACCTTCGGGAGGGCAACCCTAGCCTTGCTGGCACTCTACCAGCAAGGGTCTTGATCCATCACCTCTCCTTAGCATCATTTAGTCACCCCGGGCTCGTGTGTGTGCGACGGCGAATTGGCCCGATCTGCCAACTGAATTGCTATGTGGTTGTGATTGCGGAATAGGTCCTAAGTTTCTGTTTGCTTGCTGCATACCCCGTGGTCGTTTCACATCATGATGACAATGGATATGAAGACGGATCTGATGTTCAAGCTGATGAAACTATTCCCCGTCAAGGGGAAAAGAAAAGGATCTCGGTGTTCGAAAGGCTTACCTTCCCGGGGAATGTCAAGAGGAGGGTTCGCAGACAGAAACGCAGGATGCAGATCTTCACATGCAATATGGCCGGAATAGACGGCCGTTATGGAAAATTTCCCGAGGAGCCTCAAGAGTTGGCCTGGCTAGCCGGAAGACCGGGGCCGAGCACTCGAAGAGTGGAGGCCGCAAAAGAGAAGCTGGCGGTGACCAAAGGAAAGCAAGCCCTGCCTCGCCTCCAACAGCATGACAAAGCCGTTATTCTCACAGCAAATGTGATAACGGCAGATGAAGAAGAAGATGTCTTGCTTGACATCCTACCTAAGGGTGCATCTGGCGAGACGACAGAGGCCATCCCCATCACATCAGCTATGGACCCGGCCGCACTGATGATGCTCCAGAGGTACCGCCAGGAGATAGAATAGCTGAAGAAGCAACTGACGGAAAGAACAGAGCAGTCCTCTGCCTCTAAGCGGCCTGATGTGCAGGCCGAGTCATCAAGGGGAACCGTCAGCAAGAACGACTTCCCACCACTCTATACCCCGCCTCTGCAGGCGGAACCAAACTTGGTGACAACTCAGCAGCGTCCATCACAGCCACTGGCTCCCCAGTGGTACCACAGGTGCACCAGACACCTCCACTGCTGCGTCCTCCTCCACAGGTGACCACCCTGGTCACCCCCTACTTGCAGCCGGCGCATTTCTACCCGGAACCGGTCGACCCAACCACCATGAGCAAGATGATGGTAGAAAGGATGATCGTGATGAAGCTCGCTGAAAGAGCTGAAGGTGACTATGTTATATTCGATGCATATAGGGTGCCATATCCACCACATCGTGCTGCTAAGCGGCTCCCTCCCGGGATCAGCAAGCCGCCGAAGTTCGACAAGTTCAACGGGAAGGGATCCCCGAAGGAACATGTTGCCTACTACATGACCGTCATGGGTGACTTGGCCACTGACGAGTCATATTTATTGAAGTTCTTCGGGTCCTCACTCACAGGGCTCGCATTTGAATGGTACTCCAGCCTCCCGGCCGGGTCGATCAGCGACTGGTTGGACATGCAGAGGAAGTTTAGAGAAAGATTCCACGTCACGGAGAGGGAGGTCACAGTGGTTGAACTCTACTCAACAAGACAGAGGGCAGATGAGACCGCTCTCGACTACATCAAGAGGTGGAGGAACCTCGGGATGAGATGCAAGCGGCCCCCGCACCAGGAGGACGCTGTATAGATCTGCAAACAGAACCTCAGGAGAGAGGTGCTGGAGAAGATGATTGGCATGGAAATCCGGTCGTTCGACCGTCTGAACAATATTATGGCCGAAGTGGAGGCTTTCTTAGCGAAACCAGCCCCCATATCAAATATTCCTACTACACAAAAGGGCAAGGCAGCAGAACGGCGCCAGGCACCGAAAGAAGCAAACGCCCTTGATATCAAGGCATTTGAACAGCAAAAAGATAAAGGCAAGAAGACAGTTGCTCCACAGCCTGACAAGACCGGAGATGGTGAAGAAGGCCCATCCCTCCGGGATAAAATGAAGAAGCCCTACTCTTTCCCAAAGGAGAAGACCAGGATCTTGTTTGACTGGGTTACCCAGTATGATAAGGTCACCCTGCCTAAGCCAAGGAGGTCGGAGGACCTGAAGAGAAGAGATAGCCCAAGATTTTGCCCTTACCACCAGATGTTGGGGCATCCAATTGAAGACCGTTATGTTTTCAAGGATATTATCGAAGGCATGGTAAAAAAGGAAGAGATAGAATTGGGGGAGTACAAGGTCGACCCTCCACAACCACATGCGACGCCCGTAAGAAGAACCGTCGTCAACATGGTCTCTTTGTATCAAGCCTTGCCTGAAAAGACCGCAGAAGCCAGTACTCAGCATACGTATGAAGCCTACTTTCTGACCCCAATAAAAGAACAGGAGGGGTGGCAGCAAGTCCCTGCAAGAGCCAAGAAAAAGGGCCTGCCTCGCTCGACACCGGGGGCACATATTCATGGCATCACACCACGATCCCCCTAGCCAGTAGCAACACCTGTGTGGACCAATCCGCCAGCAGTTATCCGGATACCTACCCATAATCGGAGGAGGCAGACTCCGTTGCCGGTAGTCAAGAAGATCAGTCCAGAAGCTCAGCGGCTACAGGACTACATAAATGGATTGGATGAGTATGTACATCCCAAGCTAGAACCTCTGCTGGTACGGGATCATCTCCCGTGGCAAAAGCTGGAACAACTTTCACTAAAACAGGAAGAGGAAGCTGACAAAGCATCAAATAGGAATGGCAGCCTGTTCTGGGGGCAAGCGCCAGCCAAAGAAAAGAAAAGAAGACAAAGGAGGAAGGGAAGGGCCGGCAAGGCTACAACAGGAGTGATCCTTTCTTGCAACACCCTCTCTGCTCTGTTCAATTTGCCCGGTGAGGAGGATGAAGAAGAGATTTGCTTCACACCCACCGCTGAGGAAAGCCAGGCCGAAGTCGCAACTGCCGCACATGCGACTCGGTCGGGCCGAAGGTGGGGGCGTCAGCCGCCCGCCAACCATACCATTATCTTCAGAGGGGAGCAACCCTACAAGATACCCCCTCCGGAGGTCAGGGGAGTTCAAATCCCTCCTCCGTCGGGCTTATACAACCAAAGTGGGGGCGGCGCTCCCGCTCCTTCATTTCTGGAGTTCATAAAAATGTCAAAAGGGAAGCAGCCATGCTGGGAGGTTGAACCGGTAACCGGGGGCAGTCGCCCACAACTCCAGCAATCTCCCGAATTGTCAGAAGAGGTAGAAACTCACTCGGCAGCAGCCAGTGAGGAGCAGCCAGGAGGTAACCCTGGGCAAAAGGGTGCAGCCTCCGAGTCTGATGAGGCAGATCCATCAGGGGCCACAGTCCAAGATCTTCCAAGCCCAAGTGGGCGGATGAAATGAAGCTATCCAATGTCCGAGCTGGAAGTCGGGTGGTCAAGCTATTGAAGAAGCTCCCAGCGAGATTCACTGTCTGGGAAATCCTCTCTCTCAGTGACGAGACTAGACATGCGATCATTACCGCTCTCCAGACGCCTGCCCAATATGAAGCCTACCTAGCTGAGGCACTGTCGGAGGCCAGCATGACCTTCACCCAGGAGGACATGTTTCTCCCCACCACCAGTCACAACAGGCCTATGTATATGAGGGGATATCTAAATGGCCGAGAGCTGAACAGAATCCTGGTTGACCCCGGGGCGGCTGTCAACATCCTGCCCTACAGGATATATGAGAGGCACTACTTCAATGTGCACCTACAAAAGGTCGGGGATATGCGCATTGCCGGCTTCAATCAGAAGTGCGAAGTGTCGCTAGGAGTAGCAGAGTTCACGCTCACCCTAGCGGACTTTGTCACGAAGGTGCAATTTCATGTCATTGATTCCCGTACCTCATACAAGGCGCTGCTTGGCCGCCCTTGGCTACACGAGAATATGGTGGTACCTTCCACACTTCACCAATGCATCAAATACAGCACGGATGGGAGAGAGGAAAGAGTATTTGCTGATCTCCACCCATTCGAAGTATTCGAATGCCACTTGGAAGACGCCCCTCTATATGCAGAATGGTCGCAGAAGGCCCCTGTGGCCAAGACCTCTTCTAGCACAACAAGGGGCACTTCCAAAGCAGAATGGTTCCCTCCGCCACCGCGTGGATACATCAATCCCAGGGTGGTTTCACACATCACTGTCACCGGGGATGTAGGCCGGATAGCGCCTCCCGCCGTCTACCCCGAAACTAATAAAGTCAGGGTTGATCAGCAGCATGACCACATTGGGATCCCTGAAGGTCTTACCAAGCCAATTCTCAGCCTCGATAATGCTATTGTCGAACCTTTCAAAGCATGGGAGGTGACACAGATAGATGGTCCTAGGAGCATGTTCTACACAGCTGAAGAGCACCCTACACAAGAAGACACTGATTGTCATCTGCTTGAAGATATAGAAAACCCCTCAATGCCTATACAGGGGCTGACATTTATGACAAATCAAATGGCCAAGATGTTCCAGAAGCAGCACATCCCTTCCGGCCAGCCTCGCAAGAGGAAAGAAGCATTCCAGAAGCTATGGTACCCTCTGAGCCTGGACAAAGAAATGAGGCGTGTCACTCAGCACCCGGGATTGGGCTTCACCCTCGAAGAATACTATTATAGCGGGTGCTATGAAGTGGACACCATCTCTGCTTTCTACCCAATGGAGGATAACCCACTGGGGGCAGCTATTGATGAACACCTGACAGAAGTTGAGTGCATTCAGCCAGCCCAGCCAAGAAATCCGAATCCGAGGCTGTGTTCCCCTGCCGGTGCTGGGAACATGTCTATCCGGAAGATGCAGCTCTTCAAGCCAAATTTGACACAGCTAGCAGTAGTGAAGCTGAAGATGTTGAAGAAGCAGAGCTACCTCCCTCCAGCGGCCCTCCTCTACTCATGATGTCGGCACTTCTCGGACCAGTCGAAGAAGCTTACCCCGAGCCTGATCAAGAGACAGACGCTGCTAGAAGAGAAATGGTTGCCTTCACTGAGGGCATGGTGGCTCAAGAGACCGAGATCTCTTCACCCTTTGCCAAAGAGCTGCAAGGCTACTCTGACTTAATGACAAATAATCACCAGCCCTTAGTGATTGCAATCCCCTCAGCAGGGAGTGAGGCAATCAACTCGCCCCTTGAAGTTGCTAGTAAGGTAAACTCGTTGGCAGAACAGTGCATGCAGCCATTATCCGCCGAACAAGAGATTTCTGGCAGAACTCAAATAAAGCAAGACGAAGGGATCGAGGTCCTTGACCTCGAAGATGATATACCAGACTTTATCGACCTCCAGCCTGCACCCCCTGAGATAGAAGACGGAGGTCAAGCAACAGTTGATGAACTGATAGAAGTCAACTTGGGAGACGAGGATGACCCCAGGCCAACCTTCCTCTGCACCCAAATGTCTGCCGAAGAACAGAGGATGTACATCCAGCTGCTACAAGAATATCGGGACTGCTTTGCCTGGACCTACAGAGAGATGCCAGGACTAAGCCCCTCGGTCTCACAGCATGAGCTGACCATAAACCCTGGGGTAGAGCCTATGAAACAGCCCCCTAGGCGTATGAGGCCAGAGCTCATCACTCAAATATGCAAAGAGGTCGACAAGCTCATTGATGTGGGTTTCATCGAGGAAAATCGATATACCACGTGGTTGGCTAACATCGTGCCCGTGAAGAAGAAGAACGGACAGATCCGGATATGTGTTGACTTCCGGGATCTGAATAAGGCCTGCCCTAAAGATGACTTTCCAGTGCCGATAACGGAGGTCATGATAGATGCAACAACTGGTCATGAGGCCCTATCATTCATGGATGGGTCATCTGGCTACAACCAGATATGGATTGCAGAACATGACCGGATCCACACTGCCTTCCGACACCCAAAGGCATTTATCACTACAAAAGAATGCCGTTCGGATTAAAGAACACCGGCGCAACCTATCAGCGGGCGATGACTAGAATATTTGATGAGCTGCTTTATCATAAGGTCGAGTGCTACATAGATGACCTGTAGTCAAGACCAAAAAGAAAGAAGACCATCTGCAAGACCTCCGAGTCATTTTCCAGAGGCTAAGGCAGTATGAATCAAAAATGAACCCTATGAAGTGCGCGTTCGGAGTCTCGAGCGGAAAGTTCTTGGGTTTCATTGTCAGGTATCGGGGAATTGAAATAGACCCCGCAGAGATCAAGGCGATTCAGGAGTTACCCTCGCCAAGGAATCTCTCTGAGCTAAGATCCCTTCAGGGCCGCCTTGCATACGTCCGGCGGTTTATATCCAACTTGTCGGGGCGGTGCCACCCCTTTCACAAGCTGATGATGAAGGATGTTCCCTTCTACTGGGACGAGGAATGCCAGATAGCCTTCGATAAACTAAAAGATTACCTGAAAACCCCTATAGTGCTGGGTGCGCCAGTAAAAGGACAGCCGCTGATCCTCTACATAGCAGCCGCACACAATTCCCTGGGGGCAATGCTAGCCCAGAATAATGAAGAAGGAAAAGAACAAGCCCTCTACTATCTCAGTTGAAGAATGGTCAGAACTGAGGAAAGGTACACCTACATCGAGAAGATCTGCCTGGCGTTGGTCTTCACGGTCAAGAAGCTATGGCACTACATGCTGTCGCACGAAGTTAAGCTGATTTCTAGGGAGGATCCGCTTAGATACATCATGTCCCAACCGGCCCTCAAAGGCCGCCTGGGCAAATGGGCGGTGATTCTTATGGAGTATGACATCTCCTATGTACTGCAGAGGGCCTTCAAGGGCCAAGCTATTGCAGACTTCTTTGCTGAACATCCAGTACTCGAAGACTGCCCTCTGGAACCAGAGCTTCCTGAAGATGAAACTTTAGAGGTCGGCCAGGTGCGGCCCTCCCTATGGCAGCTGTATTTTGATGGTGCCTCCAGAATTGACACCACAGCGACGGGATCGGCCAGAGTCCGCGCAGGAGCAGGCATAGTCTTGAAGTCTCCTGAAGGGGAAGTCATAGACACATCATGCTCAATAAACAAGCCTTGCACAAATAATGAATCAGAATATGAAGCCCTCATAATCAGGCTACAGATTACTCTGTCCATGGGGATTCAAATGCTAGAGGCATTCGGGGACTCCATGCTGGTTATAAAATAATTGGAAGGGGAGTTTGAGGTACGAAAGCAGGAGCTCGTCCCTTACTACCATCTGGCCCTGCGCCTAATGGCAAGATTCTACTTCGTCAGCATCAAGCACATCAACCGGGGACAGAATGCTCAAGCCGACACCCTCGCAAAGTTGGCAAGTTCCTTGCCGGTCCCGCCTGATACGAGCCTGAATATAACAGTCATCAACCGGCGGCAGGTCCCCAGTATGACAGAAGCTTTAGCCGATGAACAAGCCAATGAAGTAGCAGTTGCTGAAACAGTCCAGCAGCCCGACTGGTGGGAATACCTCCTGCATTGGTTCCAACACCAACAGCTTCCGAAGGTGAAAGAACAGAGAATGAGACTCCTGAGAGTCAAAGATTCTTATGAGATGAGGAATGGAACATTGTTCCGAATAATGGCAGATGCCCAAAAGAAGGTATTACTTTGATGCTTATCTCTAGGGGAAGCCAGGCAGGTAATGCAAGAAGTCCATGCCGGGTCAGCCGGGGCGCACCAGGCCGGTCCGAAAATGAAAATCGAAATAAAGAAATTGGGTTATTATTGGCCCACTATATTTGATGATTGCTGCGAGTTCGCCAAGGCTTGTCAGAAATGTCAAGAGCACACCAATGTGTCAAGAAGACCTCCAGTGCCTCTACATCCTACCTTACCGAGCTGGTCGTTTGCCCAGTGGGGTACGGACGTGGTGGGGCCGCTACCAGAATCTTCATCAGGGTGCAAATACATCTTAGCAGCTACAGATTACTTCTCCAGATGGGCTGAGGCAGTAGCACTAAAAGAAGTCACGGGAGAATTAGTTGCGAGATTCTTCCGGCAGAATGTAATATTTCGGTTCGGGATTCCCAGCCGAATCATCTCCGACAACGGCAGCCACTTCAGAAATCAGAAGGTTTATCGGCTAGCTGACAAATACAAGATTGATTGGAGAACATCATCTCCCTACTACCCTCAGGCCAACGGACTTGCAGAGGCCTTTAACAAGACGCTATGCACTCTGCTGGCAAAAATTGTCAAGACTAATAGAAGAGATTGGGAAGAAAGAATGTACGAGGCACTATGGGCTTACCGTACGGTCTACAAGACCCCTACCGGCTGCTCACCCTACTCCCTCGTATATGGGTCAGAGGCCGTGGTGCCGATTGAGCTGGAGATCCCCTCATTACGGGTCGCCATCCAGCATGGATTGGTGGGCAACGAGCAGGCCAACGTAGAAAGAAGACTAGAAGAGCTCGCCGAGCTTGAAGGAAAGCATCTCCAGGCGCAACAGAATATTCAACTCTATCAAGCCCGCATGACCCGTGCTTTTGATAAGCTGGTCAAAGGACGGGAGTTCAAAAGGGGTGACCTGGTGATGGTTAAAAGAAGAGAGGTGATGGCCTCCAACCCCAAGGGGAAGTTGATTGAAAACTGGGTCGGACCGTATGTCGTCCACCGAGCATATGAAGGGGGTGCGTATATCCTTGCGGATCACAAAGGAGTCATCCAATTCTCTCCCCTTAATGGGAAGCACCTAAAGCTGTATCACACGGTTCAACCGGCGTTCCCCGAATGATTTACCTCAAACTTGGTCTAGTGGCACTCCTCCCTAATCGAACTATCTCAAATTTGGTCCAATGGCACTCCGCCCTGACCGAGCTACCTTCATCCTTGGTCCAGTGGCACTCCGCCTTGACCGAGCTACCTTCATCCTTGGTCTAGTGGCACTCTGCCCTGATCGAACTACCTCAAACTTGGTCCAGTGGCACTCCGCCCTAACCGAGCTACCTTCACCCTTAGTCTAGTGGCACTCCACCCTGGCCGAGCTACCTTCACCCTTGGTCTAGTGGCACTCCGCCCTGGCCGAGCTACCTTCACCCTTGGTCTAGTGGCACTCCGCCCCGACCAAGCTACCTTCACCCTTGGTCTAGTGGCACTCTGTCCTGACCGAACTACCTCAAATTTGGTCCAGTGGCACTCCGCCCTGAACGAGCTACCTTCATCCTTGGTCCAGTGGCACTTCGCCCTGACCGAGCTACCTTCATCCTTGGTCTAGTGGCACTCTGCCCTGACCGAACTACCTCAAACTTGGTCCAGTGGCACTCTGCCCTAACCGAGCTACCTTCACCCTTGGTCTAGTGGCACTCTACCCTGGCCGAGCTACCTTCACCCTTGGTCTAGTGGCACTCCGCCCTAACCGAGCTACCTCCACCCTTGGTCTAGTGGCATTCCGCCCTGACCGAGCTACCTCCACCCTTGGTCCAGTGGCACTCCGCCCTGACCGAGCCACCTCAAACTTGGTCTAGTGGCACTCCGCCCTGATCGAGCTACCCTTACCTCGGTCTAGTGGGATTCCGCCCTGATCGAGCTACCCTTACCTCGGTCTAGTGGCATTCCGTCCCGATCGAGCTACACTTACCTCGGTCTAGTGGCACTTTGCCCTGGCCAGACTCGCATAATACATGCATCATTGCCATTACGGGCCCTGCGCCCGAGTTGGCACAAATCTATCCTTTGCGTTAGCATTACCTTCTTGCTAACGAATGAACCCCTTGTTTGGCACAAGACTCCGTGTCCTAGCCGACCTCTATACGTCATTGCCATTACGGGCCCTACGCCCGAGTCGGCACAAATCTATCCTTTGCGTTAGCATTACCTTCTTACTAACGAATGAACCCCTGGTTCGGCGCAAGACTCCGTGTCCTAGCCGACCTCTATACGTCATTGCCATTACAGGCCCCACGCCTGAGTCGGCACAAATCTATCATTTGCGTTAGCATTACCTTCTTGCTAACGAATAAACCTCTTTTTTGGCGCGATACTTCATGTTCTAGCCGACCCTCTCAACATCCTTCTGCTACATGAGTTCCAAAAAAAAAAAAAGAAACAGAAATGGGGTTAAAAATAGAGATACCCCGCCGACCTTGTTCCTAAACGGGGACGAGGGCAAAAAAGGCTATAACCCGGCTGTGGCGAAAACCCGAAAGGGCGCTGCAGGCAAAATCGGGTACCCCGCCACGTGAAAACCCGAGAGGGCGCGTGGGCAAAAGCAAGAGGGGGCTGACTCCGGTGAAAACCCGAGAGGGCGCTTGAGTCGGTAAAGTGGTAATCCAAAAGTTTCTCTTCATCCTCCTCTCAATGAGATTCCCAAGGGATAACCATCAGGAGTCCCACCCGGGATCCCCTAATAAACCTGTGTCCGACCCTCGTCATCATCGGCGGGATTGGTCAACCTCCATCCTGTAACTTGGACCTTTCGTCCTCGTTAATGAGCATGTCCCTTGCTTCGACATGTAACCCATGTCGACAAACAAACCCATGTTCGACCCCCATCATCATCGGCAAAATCGGTCAAACTCTACTCCTTTAACTTGGACCTTCCGTCCCTGTCAATGAATACATCCTTTGCTTCGGCATGTAACCCATGTCGACGAACAAACCCGTGTTCGACCCCATGTCATCATCGGCGGGACTGGTCGAACTCTACTCCTTTGACTTGGACCTTCCGTCCTTGTCAATGAATACATCCTTTGCTTCGGCATGTATCCCATGTCGACGAACAAACTGGTGTTCGACCCTCGTCATCATTGGCGAGACAGGTCGACCTCTACCCTTAACTTGGACCTTTCGTCCCTGTGAATGAATATGCCCTCTGCTTCAGCGTGTAGCCCACATCGATGAACAAACCGAGGTTCGACCCTCGTCATCATCAGTGAGGTAGGTCGACC
The DNA here is from genome assembly GCA_022559845.1 of Amorphophallus konjac. NCBI lineage: Eukaryota > Viridiplantae > Streptophyta > Magnoliopsida > Alismatales > Araceae > Amorphophallus > Amorphophallus konjac. The sequence continues at coordinate 268,140,955 of CM040121.1, forward strand.
TCTGTCCCTTGGCCTGGACCTTCCATCCCGGTCAAGAACCATATAGTCTTTGCTTCGGCATTTAACCAATGTTGACGAACCAAACCAGGATTCGACCCTTGTCATCATCGACAAGGTCGGTCGGCATCCCAGCAAACAAGTTCTCCTGTGTTCCGGATCCTCTGGGAATTAAAAGAGAAAAAAAAAGAAAAGAAAAAGAAAAGGAGAAAGAAACAGAAATGGGGTTAAAAATAGAGATACCCCGCAGGCCTTGATCCTAAACTAGGACAAGGGTAAAAATGGCTATAACCCGACTGTGGTGAAAACCCGAAAAGGCGTTACAGGCAAAATCGGCTACCCCGCCACGTGAAAACCCAAAAGGGCGCGTGGGCAAAAGCAAGAGGGGGCTGATTTTGGCGAAAACCCGAAAGGGCGCTTGAGTCAGTAATGTGATAAAAAAAAGAAGAAAGAAAAGAAAAAAGGATGAAATAAAAATGATGATGATGCTGTAGTAACGAGGCTACCCTCGTTCATCATTCCACTTCCATCTACCCCTTCCGACCCTTGTCACCATCGGCAAGATCGGTCGCTACCCATTCCGGTCCTTGTCACCATCGGCAAGACCATCTACCTTTTCGACCCTTGTCACCATCGGCAAGATCGGTCGCTACCCTTTCCGGTCCTTGTCACCATCGGTAAGACCGTCTACCTTTTCGACCCTTGTCACCATCGGCAAGATCGGTCGCTACCCTTTCCGGTCCTTGTCACCATCGGCAAGACCGTCTACCTTTTCGACCCTTGTCACCATCGGCAAGATCGGTCGCTACCCTTTCCGGTCATTGTCACCATCGGCAAGACCGTCTACCCTTCCGACCCTTGTCACCATCGGCAAGATCGGTCGCTACCCTTTCCGGTTCTTGTCACCATCGACAAGACCGTCTACCTTTTCGACCCTTGTCACCATCGGCAAGAACGGTCGCTACCCTTTCCGGTCCTTGTCACCATCGGCAAGACCGTCTACCTTTTCGACCGTTGTCACCATCGGCAAGATCCTTTCCGGTTCTTGTCACCATCGGTAAGACCGTCTACCTTTTCGACCCTTGTCACCATCGGCAAGATCGGTCGCTACCCTTTCCGGTCCTTGTCACCATCGGCAAGACCGTCTACCCTTCCGACCATTGTCACCATCGGCAAGATCGGTCGCTACCCTTTCCGGTCCTTCTCACCATCGGCAAGATCGGTCGCTACCCTTTCTGGTCCTTATCACCATCGGCAAGATCGGTCGCTACCCTTTCCGGTCCTTATCACCATCGGCAAGACTGTCTACCTTTTCGACCCTTGTCACCATAGGCAAGATCGGTCGCTACCCTTTCCGGTCCTTGTCACCATCGGCAAGACCGTCTACCCTTCCGACCCTTGTCACCATCGGCAAGATCGATCGCTACCCTTTCCGGTCCTTGTCACCATCGGTAAGACCGTCTACCTTTTCGACCCTTGTCACCATCGGCAAGATCGGTCGCTACCCTTTCTGATCATTGTCACCATCGACAAGACCGTCTACCTTTTCGACCCTTGTCACCATCGGCAAGATCGGTCGCTACCCTTTCCGGTCCTTGTCACCATCGGCAAGACCGTCTACCTTTCCGACCCTTGTCACCATCAGAAAGATCGATCGCTACCCTTTCCGGTTCTTGTCACCATCGGCAAGACCGTCTACCTTTTCGACCCTTGTCACCATTGGCAAGATCGATCGCTACCCTTTCCGGTCCTTGTCACCATCGGCAAGACCGTCTACCCTTCCGACCCTTGTCACCATCGGCAAGATCGGTCACTACCCTTTCCGGTCCTTGTCACCATTGGCAAGATCGGTCGCTACCCTTTCTGGTCCTTATCACCATCGGCAAGACCGTCTACCTTTTCGACCCATGTCACCATCGGTAAGATCGGTCGCTACCCTTTCCGATCCTTGTCACCATCGGCAAGACCGTCTACCTTTTTGACCCTTGTCACCATAGGCAAGATCGGTCGCTACCCTTTTCGGTCCTTGTCACCATCGGCAAGACCGTCTACCCTTCCGACCCTTGTCACCATCAGCAAGATCGATCGCTACCCTTTCCGGTCCTTGTCACCATCGGCAAGACCGTCTACCTTTTCGACCCTTGTCACCATCGGCAAGATCGGTCGCTACCCTTTCGGTCCTTGTCACCATTGGCAAGACTGTCTACCTTTTCGACCCTTGTCACCATCGGCAAGATCGGTCGCTACCCTTTCCGGTCCTTGTCACCATCGGCAAGACCGTCTACCTTTTTGACCCTTGTCACCATCGGCAAGATCGGTCGCTACCCTTTCCGGTCCTTGTCACCATCGACAAGACCGTCTACCTTTTCGACCCTTGTCACCATCGGCAAGATCGGTCGCTACCCTTTCCGGTCCTTGTCACCATCGGCAAGACCGTCTACCTTTTCGACCCTTGTCACCATCGGTAAGATCGGTCGCTACCCTTTCCGGTCCTTGTCACCATCGGTAAGACCGTCTACCTTTTTGACCCTTGTCTCCATCGACAAGATCGGTCGCTACCCTTTCCGGTCCTTGTCACCATCGGCAAGATCGTCTACCTTTTCGACCCTTGTCACCATCGGCAAGATCGGTCGCTACCCTTTCCGGTCCTTGTCACCATCGGCAAGACCGTCTACCCTTCCGACCCTTGTCACCATCGGCAAGATCGGTCACTACCCTTTCCGGTCCTTGTCACCATTGGCAAGATCGGTCGCTACCCTTTCTGGTCCTTGTCACCATCGGCAAGACCGTCTACCTTTTCGACCCTTGTCACCATCGGTAAGATCGGTCGCTACCCTTTCCGGTCCTTGTCACCATCGGCAAGACCGTCTACCTTTTCGACCCTTGTCAGCATAGGCAAGATCGGTCGCTACCCTTTCCGGTCCTTGTCACCATCGGCAAGACCGTCTACCCTTCCGACCCTTGTCACCATCAGCAAGATCGATCGCTACCCTTTCCGGTCCTTGTCACCATCGGCAAGACCGTCTACCTTTTCGACCCTTGTCACCATCGGTAAGATCGGTCGCTACCCTTTCCGGTCCTTGTCACCATCGGCAAGACCGTCTACCCTTCCGACCCTTGTCACCATCGGCAAGATCGGTCGCTACCCTTTCCGGTTCTTGTCACCATCGACAAGACCGTCTACCTTTTCGACCCTTGTCACCATCGGCAAGAACGGTCGCTACCCTTTCCGATCCTTGTCACCATCGGCAAGACCGTCTACCTTTTCGACCGTTGTCACCATCGGCAAGATCGGTCGCTACCCTTTCCGGTTCTTGTCACCATCGACAAGACCGTCTACCTTTTCGACCCTTGTCACCATCGGCAAGATCGGTCGCTACCCTTTCTGGTCCTTGTCACCATCGGCAAGACCGTCTACCCTTCCGACCATTGTCACCATCGGCAAGATCGGTCGCTACCCTTTCCGGTCCTTGTCACCATCGGCAAGATCGGTCGCTACCCTTTCTGGTCCTTGTCACCATCGGCAAGACCGTCTACCTTTTCGACCCTTGTCACCATCGGCAAGATCGGTCGCTACCCTTTCCGGTCCTTATCACCATCGACAAGACCGTCTACCTTTTTGACCCTTGTCACCATAGGCAAGATCGGTCGCTACCCTTTCCGCTCCTTGTCACCATCGGCAAGACCGTCTACCCTTCCGACCCTTGTCACCATCGGCAAGATCGGTCGCTACCCTTTCTGGTCCTTGTCACCATCGGTAAGACCGTCTACCTTTTCGACCCTTGTCACCATCGGCAAGATCGGTCGCTACCCTTTCTGATCCTTGTCACCATCGGCAAGACAGTCTACCTTTTCGACCCTTGTCACCATCGGCAAGATCGGTCGCTACCCTTTCCGGTCCTTGTCACCATCGGCAAGACCGTCTACCTTTCCGACCCTTGTCACCATCAGAAAGATCGGTCGCTACCCTTTCCGGTTCTTGTCACCATCGGCAAGACCGTCTACCTTTTCGACCCTTGTCACCATCGGCAAGATCGGTCGCTACCCTTTCCGGTCCTTGTCACCATCGGCAAGACCGTCTACCCTTCCGACCCTTGTCACCATCGGCAAGATCGGTCACTACCCTTTCCGGTCCTTGTCACCATTGGCAAGATCGGTCGCTACCCTTTCTGGTCCTTGTCACCATCGGCAAGACCGTCTACCTTTTCGACCCCTGTCACCATCGGTAAGATCGGTCGCTACCCTGTTGTGTCCCTATGATTTTGATGATGTCTCACACTATAAGTACATTTCTATGCATTATTATTCTTGAGCATTCTGCATATTGATAGCAACATGAATGATGATGTCTAGCATTGATGGCATTTGCTCTTTATATATGTGTGTTGCATTCTGTCAGATAACATGTCTCTGCATAAATCATGTCTGGGTAGCAAAGTCTATACATTGGACTCTCGTGCAAGCCTATGCATTGTCTTAGGCTAAGTGTGTACAGCCGTGTCTTATGCTCCTAAGTCTATACATTGGTGTTGGTCATCAAAGTCTGTACATCGCTTTCAATCTTCAAGTCTATACACTGGCTTATTCTTCAAGTCTGTACATCCTCAGTTAAACTTGAAGTCTGCACACTAGTCTTCACTGTCAAGTCTGCACATTGGTCTTCGATTTCAATGTCCATACATTGGACTGTTCATCAAAGTTTGTACATCAGACTGCTATAGTAAGTCTGTACAGTGAGTGATTCATTGGTGAAGTCTGTACACTCAACTGAACTTCAAGTCTAGACATTGCACTGTAGCATCATTGTCTTCGTGTTGCTTTCCCTCACCAACACGAAATGATTTCGTGTCGTCTGAGCATACAACACTCCGTGTTGATTTCCATGCTTGACAGGAAAACTCGTATGAGGTAATCCTTCGTGTTGTTTTATCCTTGTGGTCTCTGTCTTCGTGTCGTTTCTCTTTGTCGCTTTGTGACTTCACCTCGTGTCAATTCTTGTGTTTCATCTTCGTGTTGTTTTCACCTCGTGTAGGTTTCAGTTTTGGTCTTCGTGTTGTTTTACTCTTTAGACTTCGTGTCCTTCTCGCCTTGACCACACTCCCTGTCATTCCGTATCATGTCTTCGTGTCGTGTTTCTGAAGCAGCTCTAATAGTTCTGATGAACTTCGAGTCGTTTCCCTATAGACCTCGTGTCGTTCCTGTTTAGTAACCACACTTCGTGTCGGTTACTGTTGTTTCTGTGTCTTCGTGTCATTTTTTTGTTCCACTGAGTGCAGAACATTGCAGCACCTCGTGTTGCTTTCTGTGCCACCTCGTGTCGTTTTTGTGTGAACCTCGTGTCGCTTCTCTCTATCCTCTAGTTGCATCTCGTGTCATCTTTTATGTCTTGCTTGTTGTTGCAACCACTTCGTGTCGTTCTTCTTTTTACCTCGTGTTGTTTTCAACACGTGTCGGTTACTGTTTTGTCTCCATGTTGTTCTCGTGCCGTTCTCATTACTGGTTATTATATCATGATGTTTTACTTCGTGCTGTAGTCATCGTATGTACTTCGTGTCGTTCTTGTTTCACTTCGTGTCGTTCTCCTCGTTGTGTCTGTTCTGTTACAGTGTACCTCGTGTCGTTCTTTTCCTATCTCGTGTACTGGTCACGTCGTGCTGTTATCATATACCTCATGCAGCTTTAGTTTTAGTGGCCATACTGCGTGTTAATGGTTCTTATCTTCTTACAGGTACGAGGAAGATTATTCCCTAATAAAGGGGGTGCACGTGATCCAAGACAAAAGGAACCAATCCAATAAGGTCACGTGGCAGGAAGGTTCTGGATCGAGCGTGGGAGGCACACGCGTTTTGTGCCCTATCCACCTGCTTCCGCTATAAATAGAAACCTTCGTCCACCGATGAAGGTGATCAGAGCCAAGAAAGAAAAGGCAGTATTGCAGAGAGCTCGATCCACCAGTAAGGAGAAAGAAAAAGAGAGAAAGAAAAAAGAGAGATAGCAGTGAAGAGAGAAAGAGAGTTTGCAGTATCGGGTTTCTGAAATTGCTTCCCAGGAAGCTACATTTGTATTAACTCTCAGTATCAAATGTTTTCTCGATCAGTCTTTAGTTCCTTTTCTGATTTTCTTTATGTGTTCTTCGTCTATTTCTGATCTGTTCCCCTCCGGTGTGTGGAGGAAGGGAGTCTATCTCCGGTTTCCCTCTGGGTTGCAGAGGAAGAGAGATCGCTGATCTCTGGTGTTGCTGGTGACGGGTTGTCATTAGCAGGTTCCCTCCGGTGTGTGGAGGAAGGGAGAGGCACTCTCTGGTTCTGTTCATGCTGGGTGCTAGAACATGTTACAAGCTCTGTGGGTAGCAAAGCTTGGTTGAGGGATTTGTCTCCCTTGGGTTTTCAAGCTGTTTGGCAGCAAGTTGTTCGCAGACTGAGTCTGCTGTGCTCTAGCAGTGGCTAGTGGAATCCTCACTCTAGTTGGAGTGAGGGGTGGATGTAGATTGCGGACTGCAGTCGAACCACCTAAAAACCGGTTGTCTTCTCTGTGGTTTGCGATCTTTACCAGCGCTCTCTATCTGCTTGTCTCTTCGACTAGTTGTGTGTTCAGCTCTTATCATCATTTTCTTATTCGATCTTGATTGGTACCTGCATTTGCAATTCTCTGTGTGCTAGTTTAGAAGGGGCATAAGCGGTAGATTTATTTTCTCGCCTAAACTTTGCAAACTGGGAGTGATCTATTCATCCCCCCCTTCTATATCACTCTCGCTGCGCTAACATTTGGTATCAGAGCAGGTTTACGCCATGTGGACGAACGGTCAAGGAAATGGTGGTGGTCCTAGAACCTTCATGGCCGAAGGTCAATCCATTAGTCGCCCTCCTTATTTCGATGGTAGTAACTATCTGTTTTGGAAGAACAGGATGGAAGTGTTCATCAGAGCTCAGAGTCATAAATTGTGGAGAGTAATCACGGTGGGGCCATATGAGCTGCCACCAAATGAGGATGCTTGGACAGATGATCATGTGAAGCTCTCGTCACTCAACTCGACGGCGCTGAACATAATCCAGTGTGCTGTTCATCCAGAGGAATATGCTCGTATATCTGCATACAGAACTGCCAAGCGAATGTGGGATGAGCTGCATTTAATTTATGAAGGTACATCTCAAGTGAAAGCCTTGAAGGTAAATCTCTACACCTCTAAGTATGAAATGTTTAAGATGAATGCAGATGAGAATATAACTGAAATGTATGCCAGGTTATCCTTGATCACTAACACTCTTAAAGGGCTAGGGAAGGATCTTGCTGAGGCAGATATAGTCAGGAAAATCCTTAGATCTTTATCCCCGGCATGGCACACTAAGGCCATTGTGATTGAGGAGTCAAAAGATTTGACTGTCTTAACTGTGAATGAACTCATAGGATCCCTGATGACCTATGAGATGAACTTCCAAGGAGGTGGAGAAGGTAGTGAGAGGAAGGGTAAAAATGTAGCTCTAAGAGCTTCCCGCAACAAGGGCAGTAAAAGTGGGAGCAGCAGCAGTAGCCCCGAGTCTGAGTCCGAGCTTGAAGGTCTTTCAGATCTCGACCAGGGGGAGCAGGCTATGCTCACTCGTCAGTTCAGAAAGTTTCTGAGGACGAAGGGGAAGACCTTCAGGAAGAAGAACCCACACTCTTTAAACAAGAAAGCTGAGTTTACCAATTACAGGGATAGAAATCCTAAGAAACTGACTTGTTTTAACTGTAACAAACAGGGACACATGAAAGGCGAATGCCCAGAACTCCAGAAGAAAGGTCCCTATCTTCAGAAGAAGTTCACAAAGGTGCAGAAGAAGAAAAAGCCACAGGCGATGGTCTGCACATGGAGCGAGGAAGAAGAAAATCCCGAAGACACTTCCTCGGAGGAATATGAAGAAGGAATTTGTCTTATGGCAAACAGTGAAGAGGAGGTAATAAACGTTTTTGAAAATTTCTCAATTGATGACTGGGAGGATGCTTATGGTGACTTGCTAGATAAATTTAATTCACTTAGCAAAGAGCACAGAGTTCTGAAAAGAAAATTTAACACAAATGTTGAAGAACAAACTCTGGTCTGTGAGGAAAATGCAAAGCTAAAAGAACAACTAGAAGAAATGACCTCACAAAGGAAAGAGAATGATAAGCTTAGGGGAGAAATCCAAGAAACTAAAAAACAGCTCAATGAATTCAAAACTAAAATTGAAGAAAGCATGAGTGAAATCAGAATGAATTCAGAGAAATATGAAGCTGTGAAGAAAGTAAATGCTGAACTCCTAAAGAATTCAGAGTTTCTTCAAAAGGAGCTGGAAGACAAACAGAAAGTCTTAGAGAAGTTTGTCCAAGGAAAGACTAGTCTAGATGCTATACTAGGAACTAGGGTCAATTTCAATAAGGAAGGTCTAGGCTATGACCCAACCAACAAGAGACCCTTGCAATTCAAGACTATCACCTTCTGTCCAGAGAAGGGAAAAGAAAAGCTGGACACACCATCCAGCTCAAACAGCTCTAAGAAAACTCAAAGTCCTAAAGAGAACACAACAACCAGTACTGGACAACCATTCAAGATTGGAATGAACTTTATGAAGAATAACATTAAGTCCATTCACCAGAACACAAATGGTAGCTGGACCAAGAAAACAAATCAGAATAAAAGCTGGAATTATAACAATCAGATGGGTCCAAACAAGACCTACTGGAGGAACAACTTTCATGGTCAAAGATATACCAATCAACAAGCCTACAGGAAATTTCCTAGGAATAGGAAGACCGATGAAAGGAATAGAACTCATTTCTCCAGTTTAGCTGGATTGAACTTTAATAAACCTGAAAGGAGGGTGCAGGAGAAAACCATGCTGAAACAAATCTGGGTACCCAAACACTTGATTAGAGATTTAAACAATGTACTTGGACCCAACTCATCTTGGGTTCCAAATCACTCTGCTTGATATACTTGTGTAGGTCGGCCTGGCAGCTGAAGACAACAAGTGGTACCTCGACAGTGGCTGCTCCAGGCATATGACAGGAGACCGATCCAAGTTCAGTAAGATAGAGATGAAGCCAGGAGGTATGGTCAAGTTTGGAGGAAAGAACAAAGGTAAAATAATTGGAGTTGGCACAGTAGGTAAGTCTTCCACAAACTCCATTGAAAAAGTCTTACTTGTGGAAGGGCTACAACATAATCTGATCAGCATCAGTCAGTTATGTGACAAGGGTCACAAGGTTGTTTTTGATGATACTTCATGCAAAATCTTTGAAATAAATTCTGATGAGGTTAAATTTGTAGCCAACCGGATTAATAATGTCTACATTGTAGACTTAAATGAGAAATCTGACTCTACTATTTGTTTGTCTGCTAACTCTGAAATTGATGCTTTTGAATGGCATAGACGTCTAGGTCATGCTAGCTTTTCTACTTTGAATAATCTGGTCAAACTTGATTTAGTTAAAGGCATGCCTAAAATTAAATTTAATTCCATTTCAAAATCATGTGATGCCTGTGCTCTAGGCAAACAGACCAGAAACTCTTTCAAATTAAGATCTGAGCCATTGTCTTCTAGACCAATGGAACTTCTTCATATGGATCTCTTCGGTCCAACCAGAACTCAGAGCCTTAATGGTAACAGGTTTGGCTATGTCATCATAGATGACTTCTCCAGATATTCATGGATATTTTTCTTAGCAAATAAGAGTGATGCATTTCAAAAGTTTAATCTATTTTTCAATAAGGTCAAACAAGAAGGAAAGTTCAAGGTTAGTTCTATTCAATCTGATCATGGAGGTGAGTTTGAAAATTTCATGTTTACTGAACTTTGTGACAAAGAAGGACTAACTCATAGGTTTTCCTCTCCCAGGACACCTGAACAGAATGGGATCGTGGAGAGAAGAAATAGAACAGTGGTGGAGATGGCCCGAATCATGTTGATTGAAAGTAAGTTACCTAGAAGGTTTTGGACAGAAGCGACCAATACAACAACCTACATAATCAACAGGGCCATGGTAAGACCCATACACAAGAAAACACCCTATGAGCTTCTAAAAGGGACTCCAATCATGGTGGAGATTTTCTGGAAAACCAACAAGAAGAAGAGAAGACTCAGCAAAATGGAGAAACAAATTCCCAAAATCAGGAAGGTCAAAGAGAAACATGTGAGTCTTCAACAAATATTAGATTCCTTAAAGACCATCCGTTAGATAATGTCATAGGCAATCCTGAAGAACCTCTAAGGACTAGATCTCATTTTAGAAATGTGAATAATGACGACCTAATTGCTTTAGTCTCACAAATTGAACCCAAAACAGTAGAAGAGGCCTTAGCTGATCAAGGTTGGGTAAATGCTATGAGTGAGGAATTAGGTCAGTTTGAAAGGAATAATGTCTGGGAGCTTGTCCCAAGACCAGATGGTATTAATGTAATAGGAACCAAGTGGGTGTTCAAAAATAAGATAAATGAAGATGGAATCATCTCGAGGAACAAGGCCAGACTAGTAGCCAAAGGCTACTGTCAGGAATTCGGTGTAGACTTTGATGAATCTTATGCACCAGTTGCTAGGATGGAAGCCATAAGATTGTTGCTTGCCTTTGCATGCTCAAAGAACATTAAACTCCAACAAATGGACGTTAAAAGTGCCTTTTTAAATGGAGTTATTAAAGAAGAAGTCTTTGTTGAACAACCTCCTGGATTTCAATTTTCTCCTCAACCTAACCAAGTTTTCAGGTTAAACAAAGCCTTGTATAGTCTAAAGCAGGCTCCAAGAGCTTGGTATGAAAGATTATCTGAATTTCTGATCAGCAAGGGCTACAAAAGAGGTAAAGTTGATCAGACTTTATTCACCAAGGGCATGAGTAAAGATCTCATCATAGTTCAGGTATATGTAGATGACATTGTATTTGGATCAACTAGCCATGAACTATGTGATGAATTTTCTACCATGATGTCTGCTGAATTTGAGATGAGCTTGGTTGGTGAACTAAAATATTTTCTTGGATTGCAGGTACAACAACTAGAAGATGGGTGCTTCATCAACCAAACCAAATACACAATGGAATTGTTCAAAAGGTTTGGCATGGAAAATTTAAAGCACATTACTACACCTATGGGCACCAATACATCATTGGATGCAGATGAGACATGTAAAGAAGTAAATGCCAAACTTTATAGAGGTATGATTGGATCACTTCTTTACTTAACAGCCTCTAGACCTGATATACAATTCCGTGTAGGAATGTGTGCAAGATATCAGTCTAGACCCACTGAACTACACTTAGCTGCAGTTAAAAGAATCTTCAGATATTTGTCAGCTAGTCACTCCCTTGGTTTATGGTTTCCTGCTTCTCGCACATTGAATCTATTAGCATACACAGATGCGGACTATGTAGGCTGTAAACTAGACAGGAAAAGCACAAGTGGCCATTGTGAATTCTTGGGTGGGTGTTTAGTATCTTGGGGCTCCAAGAAACAACATTCTGTGGCCCTCTCCACTGCAGAAGCTGAATATGTGGCTGCAGGGAGTTGTGGAACACAAGTAATATGGATTAAACACTAACTTCAGGACTACCAAGTAGACCTGGGGTGCACACCTATTTACTGTGATAATACAAGTGCCATCAATCTTGCTAAAAATCCTATTTTTCATTCTCGAACAAAACATATAGAGATAAGACATCATTTTATAAGAGATGAGGTGTCTAAGAATAACTTTGAACTAATTCATGTAGGAACAGATAATCAGATTGCTGATATTTTCACAAAACCTCTGGATAATGAAAAGTTCACTACATTAAGAAGAGAGTTAGGCTTATACAAAGTGTCTTAATTATGAAGCCTGTTCCTGTTGTGAGGGGGAGGTTTGTCTATCTGTTGGTTAGCCTTCTTGCTTGCTGGTTTAAGGGGGAGTTCGGAATGCTCACTGGTTAGCTTTCAGGAATGCTCTAATTTGAGAGAAGCCTTGAGATTTTGCTGAAATGTTTTATTGAGATATGCTATGTCTTAGGGGGAGCTAAGTTGTAATGTGAGAAGAGAAGTCCTTTGACAAATTCAAAAGGAGTGTCCAGATGTGTATCTTTGCTGGTTTTTCATGACTAATCTAGTGTAGTTCTCTCAGACGGTAGAGTGTCACTTATCTCTTAAGTCAATAAGTCAGTGTCTCTAAAATCCAATTAGAATCTTTACTTTGGCACTCACACAGAGACCTGGACTAATTGCATAAAGTATATCTTCCTACATTGTCATTGATTATGGTTCAGGCCAAAAACACGTATGTCTTGATATCTGACCCAATCAACTTGAAATCTAGACTTCAAGACTCAATACAAGAAAAGTCCTTCTCTTTTGGTATTGTCTTCAATCATTCTATCTCTTTAGCTCAAGGGCTTAACTGAACAAACATGTTCTGTTTTTGATCACTGAGAAACTGGGAGCTTCATCAATGAAATGAATATTTCTCCCATGTCATGAGGTGTCAGATACTTAAAACAAATGAAAAGTCATGACAGAGCAATGGTGGCTTGCTGGTGAGTAACTGGGGACTCTGGCCTCTAATCAAGGTGTCTCCTCATGTCAAAAGCCACAGTTACTAACTCTGTTCCTTAAAAAAAAAGGGGGGGGGGAAGTAATGAGGAACTCCCTCTGAGTAACTGGGGATTCAGGCCTCTGATCAAGGTGTCTCCCTAATGTCAAAAGAAGTGATCTACCAACTTACTCATTGATCTTCTTGAAAATCATCTCCAACTAACATTCCTTGTTGTTATGCAACTAATGGATTGCTTGTCCTCAATACCTTGAGAACACCTCTCTGATTTAGACTCTTGCTGTCTTGTGGAATAGTTGAATGATCAGCTCCATTTGGCCATACTTGTCAACTCCTGCTCTACATCATACACTATGTATGCTGATATACTCTTCATAATTCTGTCTCTTCATTGTGTACTGAAGCTTAAAGAATCTTCTCTTGATGTTAGAACCTCACTTATTTTCTTAAGACCTATTCGTGACTTTCTGCACTAAGATCGTTACTGCACTTCTTCTTCATTTCTCCAGCATTGTTATGTCTTCTGCATTTCTTTTTGCTGATGTCAAAGGGGGAGAGAGGTTCTGCTATATCAATGATTTAATCAGTTGGTTGTGGCTAGTCGCCTAGGGGAAGTTCCTGATTATGAGTTGTGGGGGAAATGAGAGTGAGTTGTAGGGTTTGTCTAATTCATTTGCATGAGCATTCTAATTCATTTGCATGAGCATGCCTTGAAGTTAATCTGTTGTTGCAGCTGGCATTGATTTCATGTTAAACCTTGATATTGCCTGCTTCATAGTGTTGCCATCATCAAAAAGGGGGAGATTATTGTGTCCCTATGATTTTGATGATGTCTCACACTATAAGTACATTTCTATGCATTATTATTCTTGAGCATTCTGCATATTGATAGCAACATGAATGATGATGTCTAGCATTGATGGCATTTGCTCTTTATATATGTGTGTTGCATTCCGTCAGATAACATGTCTCTGCATAAATCATGTCTGGGTAGCAAAGTCTATACATTGGACTCTCGTGCAAGCCTATGCATTGTCTTAGGCTAAGTGTGTATAGCCGTGTCTTATGCTCCTAAGTCTATACATTGGTGTTGGTCATCAAAGTCTGTACATCGCTTTCAATCTTCAAGTCTATACACTGGCTTATTCTTCAAGTTTGTACATCCTCAGTTAAACTTGAAGTCTGCACACTAGTCTTCACTGTCAAGTCTGCACATTGGTCTTCGATTTCAATGTCCATACATTGGACTGTTCATCAAAGTTTGTACATCAGACTGCTATAGTAAGTCTGTACAGTGAGTGATTCATTGGTGAAGTCTGTACACTCAACTGAACTTCAAGTCTAGACATTGCACTGTAGCATCATTGTCTTCGTGTTGCTTTCCCTCACCAACACGAAATGATTTCGTGTCGTCTGAGCATACAACACTCCGTGTTGATTTCCATGCTTGACAGGAAAACTCGTATGAGGTAATCCTTCGTGTTGTTTTATCCTTGTGGTCTCTGTCTTCGTGTCGTTTCTCTTTGTCGCTTTGTGACTTCACCTCGTGTCAATTCTTGTGTTTCGTCTTCGTGTTGTTTTCACCTCGTGTAGGTTTCAGTTTTGGTCTTCGTGTTGTTTTACTCTTTAGACTTCGTGTCCTTCTCGCCTTGACCACACTCCGTGTCATTCCGTATCATGTCTTCGTGTCGTGTTTCTGAAGCAGCTCTAATAGTTCTGATGAACTTCGAGTCGTTTCCCTGTAGACCTCGTGTCGTTCCTGTTTAGTAACCACACTTCGTGTCGGTTACTGTTGTTTCTGTGTCTTCGTGTCATTTTTTTGTTCCACTGAGTGCAGAACATTGCAGCACCTCGTGTTGCTTTCTGTGCCACCTCGTGTCGTTTTTATGTGAACCTCGTGTCACTTCTCTCTATCCTCTAGTTGCATCTCGTGTCATCT